>BSBK01011589.1:10000-52560 GCA_027943335.1 Chamaecyparis obtusa
AATTTGTACAAAAACACCAAGATTAGACAATTGCTCAACTATTAGAAAACCTTCCACTTGAGTCCCCAAATTTGGATCTTAACAAATATTAGAAATATCTCAAAAATAACATGCCATTTGGACATTTGCTGAAAGGAAAGGTAGATAATTATCCAATCTACTAGCCTAATCAAATTTTGAACATTAAAGAAGAAAACCGTCCCATGGAAAAGAGAAAAATTCTCAAAACTTAAAGGGAACGGAGCTGCAAAACCATAGTCCATTCCACAATAATAAGTGTACCCTCCCACATATAATTGCATACATACCCATATTAATCTATACATATATATACATATGTTTATATATGTGTATATATATATATATATATTATATGTGTATATTAGGTGTATGATAATACACACACACACACACACACACACACACACACACATATATATCCATATATGTGTATATATGTGAAGTTATCTCATTACTTGATGGAAGTAAAAACTTCATGTTAAGGCCTATCATTTAAGGAACATAACTGATCTTATGCAAAGGAAAAGTAAAGATTAATCTAAAACATCTAGGAAGAAGCAATACAATACCTCTCATCAAGATGTAAATAGCAGAAAAACATTATAAAACTTGAGAGAGGTCTCCCTTCATAAAAATACTATAAAGTCTAGCTTTTCAAAATCAATCTTATAGTGCAAAACTCTTTACATTCTTTAATATATTTCAGAATCCATTGTTTAAGTAATCCTGGAGTCTCGAAGATAATAATCTTCTACTAGAGCTATTAACTAACCCTAAGCTAATATAAGTCAAGAAAAAAAGAAATACCCTCAGCTCCCTTAATCAGTAATCCTGCTTAATCTTTCTAAAGCTCATGGTAGCTCCATTCTATGTCCTTCTTCCTTATGATAATAATGGATTTGTCTCTTGGCATTGTGGTCTTGGAGTGGCATGAACATTTCTTAACATTTGGGGAGATAATATGAAAATTTCCTTTTTCTTCATTTTCCCAATCCCTCAGGATATCGAACCCTTCCGCTTGCTAGTAGTCCATCCACCAATCTATCTCCATATCCTCTTGATGCAAGAGCATCCTAGGTGTAAGGGAAATCTTGCATCACCCAAAAATATTTCTATTTTTGAATTTAATAAGGGCTATCTTGTGTAGGGTTTCTATTTATGGAAACTTTCTATTTTTAGTAAGTTGGTCATATGATCTTGGAATGTTCTAATTTCACATGTGGAGGTTCATCTCAATCATATCAGCCTACCGGTAAAGTTTCATGGCTAGATCAGGTCTAGTTTTGAAGATATTAAAGATTTTTGGTATTGGCAGTAGGGTACAGAAACTTTGAACTCAGTTTTGAAGGCTTTAGAGGCCCAGGATGAGGTAAAAAATTTAGGTGATAGGCGCTTGCACAAGCTAAGCCTATAGAGCGCTTCGTGGCATTTCCAGAATGGGGTTATAATAGTTAATGAGGTCAAATGGCGATGACTTATGGTCTTCGGAAGTTGGGTCGCCTGAAATGGCAGAAAATAATTTTCCTTCAAAATTTTTGTTTGGGTTTCAAAAGTCATTTTGAGCCGAATTTGATGTAATAAATTGTAAAATAAAATAATTCTAAGTTTGGTCGACCCTAAGGGCTTAATTTCTGGAACATTCTCGGGCGGTGGAAATTGCCTATATAAAGAAGGCCCGTAGTGTTGTCTAGGGAAGTTCTGGGTAGATTTGGAATGATTTGAGGCTTTTCCTATAGAATATTGTAAGGGAATGCCCATGTGGCTTTGCATATTGTAATTCTAAAAGTTTGTAATTCCACATTTGTGGAGATAATAAGAAGCCAATTTTTTATTCTTGCATATTGTTGTTGTTTCTGTGTTTCTATTATATGTTGTGGTATAAAGGGGAGCACCCTTCATCAAGTGGTATCAGAGCAGGTTTTCTTGAGTGTGTAAATAGATCACCGACTGTGAGGTAGTTTGCACCAGGACCATGGTTAGGGTTTCAGCACGCATCACAAAAATGCCTTCACAAAAAGAATGTGGTGGAAGAGCTGGTGTTGTGACACCTAAGGTTAGAGAGCTGCAGAGACAAGTGCGAGCATTGCAAGAAGAGATTCGTAAAGGAATGAATCTTAATGTTAGAGATGAAAGTGAGGATGAAGCCGAAGAAGAATATCAAGGAGGAGAAGACAAAATTGTGAACCAGGAGGAAGAAAGACTTTTTTGGGCCATTTTCAAGATTGGGAAAAGACCTAAGATTGAGGTTCCTACATTTTTTGGAAATCTTAACCCAGAGGAATTGATTGACTGGATCAATTAATGTGAGGAATATTTTGAGTATGAAGATGTTGAGGATCCTGATAGGGTCAAATTTGCGAAGGCCAGACTAAAAGGTCATGCGAAGATCTGGTGGCAAGAAATTCAATTGGAGTGAAATAGGAGAGGGAAAGAGAAAATCACAAGATGGGATCAGATGGTGGATAAATTGAAGTGACAGTTCATTCCTGTTGATTATGAGCTTGACCTACTAAAAAAAATGCAAAGTTTGAAGCAAGCAGGAAGATCTATTTAGGAGTATACAGAGGAGTTCTATCGACTCCTCATTAGAACAGGCCATGTAGAAGTTGATAAGGAGAAAGTTTCCCAATACCTTAATGGGTTAAGGCCAAGCATTCAGGAGGAGTTGAATCTGGTTCGAATGAAAAGTATTGAGGAGGCATACCAGTTTGCCCTAAAAGTAGAGAAAAAGTTGAACAAGAAGTTTGAGAGCAGACAAAATGGAAGTGGTCATGGTGGAAGATTTGGTGGACGGTCATATGGTGGCCAAAATGAAGATTCAAAAAAGAAGGATGAGGCCAGTAGCAGCCAGAATCAGAGAGGAAATCATTCCAATCACTTCTAGGATCAGAGTAATAGAGATCAGAGAGGAAGAGGACAAGGATCTGGAAGAGGAGGCTTCCGTGGAACATTTTTTCATTATGGAGAAGAAGGTCATAGGGCATTTGAATGTTCTCAAAGACAAGGAAGGATAGATAGGAGAAATTTAGGCTAGGCTAGAGTTGCATATGTAGATGAAGATGCCAGATCATCACATTTTGAAGATGCTAAAAGAGTAGAAATGCTGATTAACAAAAGAGTCCTCCTGAGTGGTGAGAATGAACCTGAACAAAGGAGGAGCCTGTTTTGCACTAGGTGCAAGTGTGAGGGTAAGTGTTGTGATGTGATTATTGATAGTCGAAGCACTGACAATTTGGTGTCAGAAGAGATGGTGAAAAAGATGAAGCTCAAGAGACAGAAGCACCCACATCTATATTGGATTGCCTGGGTAAAGGATGACCACAAGGTCATGGTCAATGAGCAATGCCTAGTGAAGTTCAAGATTGGCAGGTACCAAGATGAGGTACTGTGTGATATCATATCTATGGATGTATGTCATATGTTGTTGGTGTAATACCCCAAAAATGGGCTATATGTTCATTAACCTCCTATATCGACACATCAAATGAAATCGACATCAAAGTCCTAACCTAAGGCACATCTGAACATCATCGAATCCTAATTGATTATCTTAAATTCTGCATTGGGGAATATTCCTAGCAATATTCTTAATTATCTTAATTATCTTTAATTTAATGATTATTTGGTGATAAATCACATTTATCCTAAGTTTGATTAATTGAATATTTTCATATTTAATTAATTAGATTTAATATCTTGCCACTTAATTGTGTAATTAAATTTAATTCTATCTATTATTAATTGTATTATTTAATTTTGACAATAAATCTAATATCCTATGAATAATTGATTAAATTCTTATTTAATTAATTAAAGTATGTTGTCATTATTTAATAATATAGTTTTTAATAAAAGTTTGATTAACTGATTGATTAACCCATAAATCAATTGTTTTAATTTTAAAATCAGTTAAGTTGAGAATAAATCATTTTATTTTTAATTAATTTATAATTAAAACATGCACAATCAGAAAAGTAGGCGACTAGAAATTAACAATCAATTTTAAATTTAAACTCAACATCTGATGATGAGTTGAAAAAAACAAAACAAAAACTAAAGCTCTATTTTGAGTTAAAGCCTTGCTTTTGCATGATTTTATAAATTAAATATCTTTTATTTTTGATAACTCAAAAATCAACCTGAGTTTATCAAGAGTGATTTATGGATTTTTTTTCATGCACCTCCAAAGCCTTGGATTTCTATAAAATTAAAGCCTCAGCTCATCTCAAAGCATCTCATATTTTTGCACAATCATGTTAGAGAATTGGAATTTGGAGAATCAAAAGCTTATTGCGAATCAAGGCTATTGTGAGATCAATTTGTTTTTTTTTTTTACATTCATTTAGATTCTTTTTCAATATCATTGTTAGATCATTTTAGCAGATCAATTTCATATAGATTAGATTTCATATCAAGTTTTTATCATTCTTATTACATAGAAAATCCAAAAAAATAGCTTAATTGCATTCAATTCATATCTAGATCAATTGCATTCAAATCCTTCATTTAGGTGTTGTCTAGGTCACTGATCTCGATAACAATCTGAGAACATCAATCTCACACCTACTAGAAGACAATAAATCACTTGGTTAAATTAGATTTCAATTTTGCATGATTTTGATTTTTGCTAACCTCTAATATTTTATTGAAGTGTTGTGTCTACAGATCAGGTACAAAATTCACACACACAATTGGGTAGACCATGGTAGTTTGACAAATGTGCTATACATGATGGTCATGCAAATACCTATTCCCTAACAAAGGATGAAATGTGACATAAGCTAAAGCCATTGAATGACACAGAAGAAAAGGTATGTGGTAGTGCAAGAATAAGTTTTGTTGATGGAAAAAAGTTCCTAGATGGTATGAGGCATGAGCATGTGTGTTTTACTTTAATTCCAAAAGTTGGTAAGGAGGAAGTAGAAGATGTTCCTGTAGAAGTTGTAGATTTGTTGGATGAGTTTTAAGATATTATATCTGATAATGTGTTTGATGGATTACCACCAGTCAGGAAGATCAGTCATCAGATGGACTTGATCCCAGGAGAGAGTTTGCCGAATAAGGCAGCACACAGAATGACACCTGCAGAAAGTGAGGAATTGAACAGACAAGTACATGAGTTGCTGCAGAAAGAATTGATTTGTGAGAGTTTGAGTCCTTGTGCTGTACCAATAGTATTAGCACCAAAGAAGAATGGAGAGTGGAGGATGTGTACAGATTCTAGAATAATAAACAAGATCACAATCAAGTACAGGTTTTCATTGCCATGAATGGATGATATTATGGATTGTTTGAGTTGAGCTGTGTATTTCTCAAAGATAGATCTAAAGAGTGGATATCATCAGATTCAGATTAGAGAAGGAGATGAATGGAAGACTACCTTCAAGACAAAGGAAGGATTGTATGAGTGGTTAGTCATACCTTTTGGGCTAACCAATGCACCGAGCACTTTCATGCGGCTCATGAACGAGGTTCTAAAAGAATTTCTGGGTAAGTTTTTCATTATTTACCTAGATGATATTTTGATATTTAGCAAGACATTGGAGGAACATATGATGCATATTTGTATGGTTTTTGAAAAGCTGAGAGATGAGAAATTGTTGATTAATTTGAAGAAGTGCAATTTTGTGAAGAAAGAGTTAGTGTATTTGGGATTTGTAGTTTCAGTAGAAGGTCTAAAAATGGACCCAGAGAAGGTACAGGCTATCCTTGAATGGCCTACTCCAAGGAGTGCTACTGAGGTAAGATCTTTTCATGGTTTGGCTAGCTTTTATAGAAAGTTTATCAAAAATTTTAGTAGTATTTGTGGACCCTTGACTGAAACAATGAGAGGGGATAGAAAAGAGTTTAAGTGGACTAATGGGGCAGAAAAAAGTTTTCAATTGTTGAAACAAAAAGTTATAGAACAACCTATTTTAGCACTTCTAAATTTTAATAAGGTGTTTCAAGTAGATTGTGATGCTAGTCATACTGCAATAGGAGCTGTTATGAGCCAAGAAGGTAAACCTGTTGCTTATTTTAGTGAGAAGTTAAATGATGCCAAGAGGAAGTATTCTATTTATGATTAGGAATTTTATGCTATAGTTCAGGCATTAAAGAAGTGGAGACATTATCTACTTCCTAAGGAGTTTGTTTTGTATACTAATCATCAAGCTTTGCAATATTTGAATAGTCAAGGAAAGTTGAATCAGAGGCATTTGAAATGGGTTGAGTTTTTGCAAAGTTATACATTTGTTTTGAAACACAGGAGTGGAAAGTCTAACAGGGTTGTAGATGCTCTTAGTAGAAGGCAACTATTGCTGAAGGAAATGCAGATTGAAGTGGTTGGGTTCAAGGAACTCAAGAATTTGTATCCAAAGGATTCTAATTTTGGTGAAGCTTGGAAAGCTTGTACAGAACCTGTTACTCTAGACAGGATGAAATGGCTGGATTTCATCATCCAAGATGATATGCTATTCAAAGGGAGTCAATTGTGCATTCCATGAAGTTCTATGAGGGAGAATCTCATCAAAGAGAAGCATAGTGGAGGATTGGCTGGACATTTTGGTCATGATAAAACCCTTGCTTTGGTTGGTGAAAATTATTATTGGCCACAGTTGTAGCAAGATGTGAAGTTTGTACAGAGTTGTAGAGTATGTCAGATGGTGAAAGGAGTGAAGTAGAATATAGGGTTATATCAGCCATTACCTACACCAGAGAAGCCTTGGGAGGATATTAGTATGGACTTTGTTCTTGGTTTACCAAGGACTCAGCAGGGACATGATTCAATTTTTGTGGTGGTTGACAGATTTTTGAAGATGGCACATTTCACTCCCTACAAGAAGACTAATGATGCTGTTCATGTAGCAGAATTGTTTTTTAGAGAAGTGGCGAGACTACATGCTTTGCCAAAGACCATAGTTCCAGATTGAGATACTAAGTTTGTTGGATATTTTTGGTGGACATTGTGGAAAAAGTTGAAGATAGATTTGAAGTTTAGTTCATCACATCATCCACAAACTGATGGATAGATAGAGGTGGTAAATAGAAGTTTGGAAAATTTGCTGAGATGTTTAGTTGGAGACAAGCCAACAAGATGAGATTTGATTTTACACAGGCAGAATTTGCATACAATAATTCTATCAACAGGAGCACTGGTAAATCACCATTCTAGATTGTATATGGAAATAGTCCAAGAAATGCATCTGAATTGAGAAAGATAGATAAAAGAGAAATAAGTAGTGCTAAAGCTGAGGATTTTGTAGAACATTTGAAGAACATCCATGGGGAGGTGAGGAAGTACATTAATAAGATAAACGCATAGTATAAGGCTAAGGAAGATGAGAAAAGGAGGCATAACAAATTTTAGGTTGGGGATGAAGTCATGGTTCATTTGTGGAAGGAGTAGTTTCCAGTTGGTACATATAACAAGCTAAAAATGAAGAAGTTTGGACCATATAAGATACTAAAGAAGCATAATTTAGGAAATGCATATGAGGTAGAATTGCCTAGTGAGCTGAATATTTTGCCAATGTTTAACATTTCAAATTTGATAGAGTATCATGAAGGAAGTGTTGAAGATGAGATCATAGTAGCACAGTGGATTATTCCAGCAAGTAGTTCAGATACCAAGGAGATTGAAGACATACTAGATAGTCATGTTGGCAGAAGCACAAGGAACAAGACATATGAAGAATATCTGGTCAAGTGGAAATGATGACCTATTGAAGATTCATCATGGTTGACAAAGGAGGAGGTTAACCATCTTGTTTTTCCTCTACACACCTGAGTCATGACAGGGTCACTTCTCAAATTACCCTGAGTGTCTGATGCAGGAGCATCCTGGCTGTAAGGGAAATCTTGCATCACCCAAAAATATTTTTGTTTTTGAATTCAATAAGGTCTATCTTGTGTAAGGCTGCTATTTATGGAAACTTGCTATTTTTGGTAAGTTGGTCATACGATCTCAAAATGTTCTAATTTCACATGTGGAGGTTCGTCTCAGTCGTATCAGCTACCGGTAAAGTTTCATGGCTAGATCAGGTCTAGTTTTGAAGATATTGAAGATTTTTGGTATTGGCAGCAGGGTACAGAAACTTTGAACTTAGTTTTGAAGGCTTTAGAGGCCCCAAATGAGGTCAAAAATTTTGGTGATGGGTGCTTGCATGGGTCAAGCCTATAGAGCACTTCGTGGCGTTTCTAGAATGAGGTTATAATAATCAATCAGGTCAACTGGCGATGACTTATGGTCTTTGAAAGTTGGGTCACCTGAAATGGCAGAAAATAATTTTCCTTCAAAATTTTTATTTGGGTTTCAAAAGTCATTCTGAGCTGACTTTGATGTAATAAATTGTAAATTAAAATAATTCTAAGTTTGGTTGACCCTAAGGGCTCAATTTATGGAACCTTCTTGGGCCGTGGAAATTGCCTATATAAAGAAGGCCCATAGTGTTGTCTAGGGCAGTTCTGGGTAGATTTGGGTAATGATTCAAGGCTTGTCCTACAAAATATTGTAAGGGAATGCCCATGTGGCTTTGCATATTATAATTTTGAAAGTTTGTAATTCCACATTTGTGGAGATAATAAGAAGCCACTTTTCTGTTCTTGCATATTGTTGTTGTTTCTCTATTTTTGTTATATGTTGTGGTATAAAGGGGAGCACCCTTCATCACCTCTTTAAGGAGTTTTTTGTATAGAAACTCAAAATTTCTTGACATCTCAAGCCAGAACTTGTCAAACCTACCTTCATCTTTAAAAGTAATCATGGGGATTCTTTTTGAATTTGGGATTGTCCCAAGGTTTCCAACCTCAGTCTTCATGGTAGTTTCTGGATAGGGGATGGTTAATTGATTATTGATGCTATGAACCATTTATTAAAACCCTCTCAATAAACCCTCCTCAAAGATGATCTTTGAAACCTTGATAATTTCTTCTTTCTTTCAGCCAAAAAAGGAAGATAGGGCAATGAAGAGTCCAAGAAAATTCCTGTTGGTTATAAATATGAATTCATTATCAAAGTGGTGATCTCCCATCTCTCTCTCCAAAGCCCTTCTTGCAGATTCTGAGAGAGGGTTCAACAATTGATTCCAGCTCTCCAGCTTAATCGCTCCTCTAAATGCCATTGCTTGGTAGTAAAAAAGAATGAAGGTAATCAACCTGGTCTCCATTATTGAATTAGTCAGAATCCAAACCAAATGCTAATCTCTACTTAAAGGAGAAGCCTCCTATTATTAATGATATGTCTTTTCTAAGTAATAAATGCTAGTTATGATAATTCTGCATACCTCTCATTTTCATGATCTTTATCATATTGCCGGCCTTTTCATCATTAAAATCCCACACTTCTATATTTATCTTAAGGAAAAGGTGCCATGATCTTATTTGAATCCATGCCACATCAAAACATGATGTAAAGTTCATCATAATCCTACAATCTTCAGAAAAGAAGGCCTAAAATCCTCCACCTTTTAAGAGGAGGGAGTGCTAAAAAACCTCTATGTTTCTAATGAAGGTGGAAGTGATGAAGGCCTTCTAAATGCTAGGCTATCCAATGGTTTAAATGATAGTTAAGATAATAATGAATCTATCGTGCTTAGGCAATGGCACAAGGAAATCAAGCCAAGAGGCTAGGAAGTGAAAGGTATGGGAAAACATAAGTGGAAAAAATGCTTTATTCTTTAAGGATAAATGAATGAAAAAACTATATGAATCAGTTATTAATAAGCATTAAATAATATTTGTAAGACATAATATATCTTTTTCTTTTTACAAATTTTTAATGAAAATAATCTAATATTTATGTATGATTAAAAATTTGAGTCTGTATATATATATATATATATATATTATATAAAATAAGAGAGAATAACTATGCATATGAGTCTCTCTAAATGTTCCTATACATACATACATACATACATACATACATACATACATACATATATAAGCTAGTATGAATATGAATATAAGTTTATAAGTATTAGTATAAGATTTAGATGAAATAGCTATATGTAAATGTTTAATAAGAAAATCAATAAGAAATGTCTCTATAAATGTTCATCTATATCTTAATATATATATCTATATAACTATATATATGAATCTGTGTGTGTGTGTGTGTGTGTGTGTGTGTGTGTGTGTGTGTGTGTGTGTCTATATATATATATATACAAGCCAAGAGGAGTATGAATATAATGTGTATAAATATTAGATAAAAGTGAACCTTGCCGAGTATGTAGGCTTCTTATTAGAATATTATGGATTATGAGAGGCATTGTCACTGAAAAATGGATTAAATACTAAATATCTAGCTAAATATTTGAGGGATAGTGCCGACATCTTGCCTGGTTTCCAAGCTCTCTCTCAAGGTTTCTATAGAATGATGGTGTAAGTTAAGGATATGTTGCTGGGGGCCAAGAGAGAAATTTGAGTATATTATTAATGCATGATAAAAACTATTTATGCTGTGTTAGGGATGAGTTCAATTAAGAGCCCTAAAGAAACCTTATGCTAGAAATTTGTTTTATTATAGTAAAATACCACCTACTCCTTGGTTTGCTAGTTCATCAGCTCTCTTATTGCCTTCTCGGTAGATATGGTTAATGATGATCCTCTTAAATGCTTTACATAGGTTTAAAGCCTGGGAGAGAAGGAAATTTAGTTTCCAATTTGGTGTTGATCCTTTCCTTAAAGCATTAATAATGATGGCCGAGTCCCCTTCAATCTCCAAATTTTGTAATCCTAGGGAAATACATTTTCCTAGTCCTTTGACTAAAGCTAATAATTCTTCCCAGTTGTTGGTTTCAATTCCAATGGGAGGTACCAGGGTAGCAATTTCAATTCCATCCTTTTTATGAATACAACATCCAATTCCTGTAGCTCTAGGATTTCCTCTAGATGCCCCATCGAAATTAAGTTTGAACCATCCATCCTCTGGAGGGTGCCATTTGCAATCTTTCCTCTTAGATACCTTACAATGAGCCCCTGAACCAATAAAGGCAAGAAGGGAGATACCTATCCATTTCCCTCTCATTTTTTCATCCCGGTGGCTCATATGAAGATCAGTTTTTTGTAATCTAGAGATTTTGCTATTCATATTCTCTATGATAGCTACTTCAATCTTATTACTCAAGTGTCTCCAATCCAATTTCTCTTCCTTGAAGATTATCCTATTTCTCTCTTTCCAAGTTTCCCATATTAAAATTGAGGGGGATGAATTCCAAAGGTTACCATAAATAATTTCTTTTTTAATGGTCGGCCAGGCTTGGAGCATTACAAGGAGTGAATTAGGAAAAGCCGATGACCAACCCAAGTTCCTTGAAAGCCATTGCCAACATTGGTTCGTAAAGGGATAGTTCACAAATAAATGTTCAATATCCTCTTCATAGTTTTAAAAAAGAGGGCATATTCTAGGTCTTGAGAATCCCATCCTCTTGAATCTATCTATAGTCAGGAGTCTATTATAAAGGGCCAACTAGGTAAAAAACCCTTCTTTAGAAATTAGACAACTTTTGTTCCAACATAGGTTAGTTGGAAGCTTAGTTCTGGGTCTCTTATATATTTTATTGATAAGATTATATCCATCTTTAGTGTTATATTCTCCTTTTTTTGATCCATCCCAGACTAACGTATCCTTAGTGTTATTTAAAAATATTTTTCTTTTGTTAAGAGTTTCTATTAATAGCTTCTCCTCAGCTGAAGATATTCCTGTATCCTTGAAGGATTTCCATACCCAATCTTCTCCATTAAAAACAATACAACCCTTGAGGAAAATCCCTATTTTAGATTCTAAGAAGTTTTTAAGGGATGTACTATTTAGAACTTTATTTAAGGCTTCATAACCTCCCCAAGAAATAGTCCAAAAAAGGACTTCTTCACCTGTACCTAGGTTCCAAGTAAGTTTATTCATAATAATGTATCTACAATCTAACATAAAGTTCCAAATTCTAGAACCTTTAGGAGGATTAATCTCTCTAAAAATATTAATGGAGGAATCATCTCTTAAATATTTGGAGATGAGAATCTTTTCCCATTTAGCCTTAGAGTTTCTAAATAATCTCCAAATTAACTTGGCTCCAAGAGCTCTCCCTTGATCACCTAAGTTTTTGAGACCCGTGCCACCTTCATCTTTTGGTTTGCAAACATTGTCCTAAGAAATTAGGGGAATTTTATTCTTATCACCACTCCCTTGCCAATAAAAAAGATCTCAAGTGTTTGTTTAATTCTAACTATTTATGGGAGGGGAGATGTATACAAGATAGTTGGTAAGTTGGCATGGCTGTCAGGACAGACCTCACCATAGTTTCTCTTCCTATGGAGGATAGCCATCTACCTTTCCATGAGTTCATTTTATTCTTGATCTTCTCAATCATAGGGTTCCATATGTCTAAGGATCTGTTGTCCTTTACTAATGGGAGACCAAGGTATTTGCAAGGAAGCTTGCCCTACTTAAATTTAAGGATTTGGCAAATATCCAATTCTATCTTTTTATCTATGTTAAAGAAGAAGATTTCTGATTTATTTGGGTTAATCTCTTGTCCTGATGCCTTGGTGTATGAATCCAAAATCCTCCTAAAAGATCTAGCCTCAGTTCTATTACTAGTGCCATATAACAGAGTATCATCAACAAATTGTTGATGGATAGTCATGTCTAGATTATTTGTGATATCTATGCCTTCAATAGTTCCTTTCTCCCGTTCCTTAGAGATTTTCCTTCCTAAGGCTCCAACCATGATAATGAATAAAAAGGGAGAGATGGGATCCCCCTGCCTTAAACCTCTAGAGATGCTAAAAAAACCTTATGGAGTTCCATTAACTAAGACATAGATCATAGGAGTAGAAATGCATTCAAAAATTAAGTTGATTCAACTTTTGGAAAATCCAAAAGCTTCTAAGCACTTGCATAGAAATCTCCAGTCAACCTTGTCGTATGATTTCTTAATATCTAGTTTAATAAGCATGCTAGGATTCTTATTTTTTTGGACCGAGTGAATGGCCTCATGTGCAATGATGACTCCATCAAAGATGGATCTACCAGGAACAAACTTGATTTGTTCCTCACTAATGAGTAAACGTAGGATTTTTTGAAGGCTGAGGGATAAGGTTTTAGTTAGAAGTTTATATAAGGTGTTACAAAGTGTAATTGGTCTAAAATCATTGAGGCTGATAGGTTTTTCTTTTTTGGGGATAAGGGAAATAAAAGTGTTGTTTACTTCTTTTAGCAACTTCCCTAAGTTTCTAATTCCTTCTAGAGCTTCAGTAACTTCCTTCCCAATAAAGTTGCAACACTTCTGAAAGAAAATAACAGAGAAACCATTTGGGCATGAGGATTTATCTGGATTCATCTACATAAGTGTTGTTTTAACTTCCTCAAACATGAATTTCTCTATTAAGGCCTTGTTGTGCTATTTAGTTATGACATTAGGAATATTTTTTAGTAATTCTATTTGATTATTCAGGTTAGAGTATTCTAAGTTGTTGAGAATATTACTGAAGTAATAGATAGATTCAGTGGCAATTTCTTTTGGATCATTGATTGTATGCCCCATTTCATCATTAATACATGAAATTTTATTGGATTCCTTCTTTGTTTAGTGCTATTGTGAAATTTTTTTGTATTCCTATCACCTGCTTCTAGCCAGGTCTCCCTAGATTTTTGTTTCCAGAATATTTCTCCTCTTGCTAGTATTTCCTCATACTCCAAAATAACTTTTTTTTCTTTTAGGTAGAGATCTTCATCCATTTCTAATTGAATGACTTGAGAATTAACCTCACTCAAATCCTTTTCTAATTTTAGTTTTGAATCAAAGATGTTCCCAAACTTCTCTGAATTCCATTGTAACAGTTTTCTTTTGATCATTTTTAACTTGTTAACTACTATGTACATCTTGGAGCTAGTAAAGTTAGGTTCAGACCACCATTATTCTATCAGTAATCAAAATATTCAGGTCTCTAAGTCAAGCTTGTTCAAATTTGAAGGGACATTTTTTTGGTTTTGATTCTGTAAGGATGCTTAGAATCACTAAATAGTGATCAGATCTAGAAATATGCAAGATCTTAGTCGTAAAGGTATGATTGGTATTGATGAGACTTCCTTTGAGAAAGAACCTATCTAATTTCTCTGCAATGTTGCAAAAACCTTGTCTCCTATTATTCCATGTAAAGGAGTTATCCTCCGTAGGAATTTCTAGAAGGGAAATTTTATCCCTCCATATGAAAAAGTCTCTAGCAGCTAGGGGAAGTAAGTTACTACCTCCTCTTTTATCTGTAATTTTCATAATAACATTAAAATCCCCTCCTAAAATACAAAGTAAATCTGAGTTATGATTGAGGAAGGATTCAATTTCATGCCAGACTGTGAGTTTGTCTTTGTTTTGTATAGGGCCATATACATTGATAATGTTAAAAGTCACATTATTTCTAAAGTTTCTAACAAGACCACTCATCCAAAATTGCCTTCTCTCTATAACATCTATTGAAAGGTACATCATAGATCCCAAATAATGGCCAGACCTCCAGAAGCACCAATCGCAGGGGATGCTTCAAGTTCTTTAACTCCTAATTTCTTTTTAAAGTTAAGCATTTCTATTATATCCATCTTAGTTTCCTAAATTAAAACTTTGTATGAATTAAAATTATTAATGCAACATTTAATTAAGTGCTATTTTTTAGGGGCATTCATGCTCCTAACATTCCATGTTAGGATATTCGCAGCTCAATGGGAAGGTTCTTCCCCTTCCCTGCATTAAGAAGTGATGTGATCTTAACCTATCCTACATCCTCACTAGCTAATTCTCTCAATTCAACATTTGGTTTGCTTCCCCTTTTCTTTAATTTTTTTACACAGTCCAAGGAACTCCAACTATCTTTATGGAGGACAATATCTAGAGATTCTAGATCGTGGATTTCCCTATTCCCTAGATTAATTAACAACTCTTCCACTTCCCTCCCTGTATCCTCACCATCATCAAACTTGATACCTTCAATAAGAAGTTTCCTCTGAAGATCCAATTCTTCTCTATCATAAATCTCATCTAGGAATTGATCCATCAGCTCTTCTGTAAGAGATTCTCCAAGATAATCTAAAATAATCTTGACATCTTCCTGAATTCTATGTATGTTATAATTCCTCATCCCTATGGTTGAATCCTCCATCTCATTAGAAATCAAGCCTTTAAGGTTTTTTGTAATTACCATTGGGTCCTTATGAGAGCCCACAAGCAAGGAGTTTTCCTGGTTAATAGTGTGAGGATCCTTTGTGTGAATAGGAGGAGAGGGAGGGTCATTCTTGTCCATGTTTAATGTGATATTATTAGCATTTGAGAGATTTAGCTGGAAGTTAGATTGGGAAGGTCCATCAAAGTGGGGGGATACATGACTAGAGGTCAAACACCCAACATCCTGAGGTGGAGGGATGACTAAAAGGGTTGAAACCCCATAACATTCCTTGGTTCGAGATTCAGAAGTGGGATCTAACTCCAGATTTATTTTGTTAGGGCATCCTAGGGTCTAAAAATTTGGCCTAGGGTTTTGAGCTTTGCACATATTTTTAGGGTTTTCTAGTGAGGATACGTTATTAGGAACCCCTTCTAATGGAACTGACCTTTTATGATAAATATTATTTACATAATCTAAGTTAGGCACCTTCTCTAGGAATTCAGGGTGAAGAGTATACATTGTTCCCAACAAATTGAGTCTAATCGGTACTAATTAGGATTGGTTAAGATCCATCCTAACAATGATAGTGCTGTTGGAAACTACAATTGAAGCAATTGTTGGATTGTCATTGATGTCAAACCTTAACTGGTAAGACTGTTGCTATCTAAGAAAGTACTATATCTATTGGTTGGTGAGAAGGATTAGGGAAAAGGTTGGTAACAATAAAACCTAGGGAAAAGGTTGAGTTTCTTGATACTTCAATGAGTACTTGATTATATAGCACAATGATAAGACAATGTATTGTTTATCCAAGTAAGAAGGAAGACTGAACAAGTAGGCTTAACCGAGCAAAAATGAAGAAATATAGTTTAAGCCGAGCAATGTTAGTGTCAACCGAGTTAGTATATGCCAAGAAAATTTATTGTTGACTGAACATCAGTGTATTTCCTAGTGAAACAATTTTGAAGAAATGACCGAGTTTCACAGTGATGACCAAGGAGTTGAACATAGTATTGACCGAGCGTCAGTAATTTACATTTGTGGAAGAATTCAGATTCCAAGCCACATAGTTGAATTCTTGGGTTATGTAAATCATGTTGACTTTATTAATTGATTGTACGAAAGCATTTAATGCATAGTAAACCATTTTATTGTGATTCAAATAAGGAGATTTAAGATATTTCTAGAAGGATGGATGAAGAACATAATGTTGGAAGGATTTGATGAATCTAACCTAACCCTAAGATCTACAGAGGAGATTAAGTGGCAAAAATGAAAAACTATCTATTGAAGAGATATAAGGAAACCTGAGAGAAAGGTTTAGTAATGTAGAGTATGAAGAGGATGTTGTATTTTTATTGACCAAATAAGAAGAAAGGCTAAAGGTGAAGAGTTGTGATTGCTTGAAGGGATTTCTGAGAAGATCAGTGATGGATATGGAAATAGAACTCAGTTAGTAAGCCTACATACATAAGTGTACGAAATTGGATCTGATATTTGCAAAGTGAGTTGTATGTTTTTCAGATCAATACTACTATACTTTCTAACCATTATATTAGTCAAAATACTTTAATCAAGGTTGACCTAAAAGTCATTTGCATAAATCCTTTGAACAAGGTTGCATTCTAATGGGATGTATTTAAGTCCTTTAACAAGGTGCACTCCTAAAAAGGTGGTTGAAATCCTTTAATAGGGTCACACCTAACAGTGTGTTTTGTAAACATTTAACAAGGTTGGCTTTTCACAGAGCTCACTTCAGAAGAGTGAAAATATCAGTAACATGTTACAAAGTGGTTTTTCCCAAATTGGGTTTCCACTATAAATCCTAGTGTTAATACTTGTGTGAATGTTTTGGTGTGAACATTTCTATGTTTTATAAGTTAAATACTATTGGATAGTGGACTGCACTGTTTTATATTTCTGGTATACATTCAGTAGTGATCGAGTAGTTTTGGTTATTAGATATAAATTTGTTTAAGTGTTTTAAAGTTTTTTTTATACATCTGGACCTAAGAACAACTGATTCAACCCCCCTCTTTGTTGTTTTAAATCATATTAACAATTGGTATTAGAGCTATTGGTGCTTACAAAGAACAATTTTAAAGGTACTTGAGGTAAATGATCAAGATGTATAAGGAGGTCCCAAAGCTGAATAAGGAGAATTTTCCTGCATGGAAGAGCTTGATGAAATTACATCTAGCTGGTATTGGTGACTTAGCGAAGTATTATGTTGAACATGACTATGTTACACTTGTTTCACCCTTGACTGCTAAGGAGATGAGAGCTAAACAAGAACACAATCAAGCAATGTTGGAGATTGCATCTACCTTAAGCTATCCTAAATTTGAAGACATCAAAGATTACACAAATGAAAAGAAAATGTGGGATACTCTTGCAAACATCTATGGTGGTGACATAAATGTACTATGGGCCAAAGCTGAAAGTCTAAGAGGTAAGTTTGATGAAATGAAAATGTAAGAAAGTGAGAATATTGTTCAATATTGTGGTAGAATAAAAGAAGTTGTAAATGCTATTAGAGGATCCGATGAAACTATTGATGATGAGAATGTCATTGGAAAGGTACTAAGAATTTTGTGTCCTATATATGCCATCAAAATTTTAGCAATTCAAGAATCTAGATGTAACCCTGGTAATGCTCTTACATTGGAAAGTCTTGTTGGTAAGCTTACTGCTTTTGAACTTTCAAATTATGATAAGTTCACTGCTACTAATGTTGGATCTACATTCAAGTCACTAATGGTTTTGCATAAGTCTAAGAAGGAAAAAGAAAGATGCATAAGTGAAAGTGAAAGTGAAAGTGACACTTCTGATGAAGAACTAGAGGATCTTGAAGCTCTTATGGCTAGAAGATTGAAAAGAGGGAAAGGTAAGTATAAAGGTAAACTTCCTATCATATGTTTCTCATGTAACAAAGTTGGCCATATAACTACAAGATGTCCTGACAGGGATGACAAGGATGAGGAAAGAGAAAGAAAATACAAAGACAAGAGAGAAAACAAAGGTCACCGAAGGTACAAAGACTACAAGGACTACAAGGATAAAGGTAAGAAATCTTGTTACATAGCTGAAGAAGAAACTAATACTAATAATGATGACTTTGAAATAGAAGTAGTCTATGTTGCTATGAAGGATGAGTCTAATGAAGATGAGAAAATTGCACTTGTTTCATATGTGAGCAAAGGTGATAAATGGATTATTGACAGTGGTTGCTCATACCACATGACTAGTGATAAAAGTAAGTTTGATACGCTAGATCATTACAAAGGTAGAAGTGTTAAGTTTGGTAATGATGCACCATGTCATGTGAAGGGTAAAGTTTTGATTAAATTGACTGATAAGATCACTTGTGAAAATGCTTATTGGGTTGAAGGTCTTAACTATAATTTGCTAAGTGTTGCACAACTTAATATCACTAGTTACCAAGTAGAATTTCATCATAGAAAAGCTAAAATATTTGATGCTACAGGTGAATTGATTGGAAGTGGAAAACAAACAAGAGGTAATTTTTTATATCTAGACCTATCTGAAGAGACATGTTTGATTGCACATTTGATGATGTTTGGTTATGGAATAAGAGGTTATGTCATGTTAACTTTGACAATCTAGTGAATATCAGTAAAAAGAAGAAAGTTAGAGGTTTGCCTAGATTGAAGAAACCTGATAATGTGATGTGCAAACAATGCCAGTTAGGGAAAATGACAAAGTCTAGTTTCAAGAGAAAAAATTTTACTTCCAAAAATACTTTAGATTTGGTTCATACTGACCTTTGTGGACCTATGGGTTTACAATGCTATTGTGGTGCTAAATACTTTATTCTCTTTGTTGATGATTACACTAGGATGATGATTATAATGTTTTTGAAAGAAAAATATGATGCATTTTGATTGTTTAAGTGGTATTTGGCTAAGGTTGAAAAGGAGACAGGTAGGAACCTAAAATGTCTAAGATCTGATCAAGGTGGAGAATTTATATCAAATGAGTTCAATCTGTTCTGCAATGATAGAGGAATCAAGAGACATATGTCTGCACCTAGAACACCTCCACAAAATGGTATAGCAGAGAGAAGGAACATATCTATCATGGATTGTGTAAGGACACTAATAAATGAGAAAAATGTTGCACAAAAATATTGGAGAGAAGCTATAAGTACAATTGTTTATACCTTAAACTAAGTACAAATCAAGAAAGAGAAAAATGAACAACAAAGTAATAGAGAACCTGAAGACTATAGATCTTTCATCTATATAGAATGTTGGTGTAATTAATTATTCCTAATTACACTTTACTTAATCTTACTTAGGTTAATGCATTGCATAGTAGTTTGTGATTGAGACACCTAGGAGTGTGTACATCTATTAAGCACATGGTGTAGGAGAAATTCCACTTTTGGTGTGATAGTTGTCATCACATACCTCTTTGTGTGTGAGATCCACCTTTCGTGCTCTTATCAAATTATCATCCTAATCCATTGCACATAATTTATTGTATAATGGAGGATGATCCACATTTGGTGAACATGTGATTACACCTAGCATAGGTGATAGCTTATCAACTCCTTATCATTGTCTCTTATTGCCTTTCCTATATAAAGAGGTCTATTATGTAATCATTTCACAACATTGATTGATTCATCAATTCAATCAAGGTGAATTCATTGGATCTATTCAATCCATCATTGCATTCATATTTTCTCTCTTGTGCTTTTCTTCAACCTCTAGATCTTTGGTTCAATATTTTCTATTTGCAAATTCTTACGTAGAAGAAAGAGAGGCAAGTAACACACTTGCACTTGATGACGAGTCTCGAGCTAGCAATGCCGAGGGTCAGGAAAACATTTTTGAGCATCTGGAAGAGGTTTTCGAGCAACAGGAAGATGCTGCCGAGTGACAGGAAGATGCTACCAAGCGACAAGAAGATGCTGCCGAGCGATAGGAAGATGTTGCCGAGTGACAGGAAGAGGTTGCCAAGCATTTCAGAGGCTGAATCTAACAATATTATTGATGAACCTGAAGAACAAGGAGAAAAGAGAGAAAGACCTATTTTGGCACAATATGTAAGGAGACATCACAAGCCAGAAAAAATCATTGGAAACAAAGATACTAGAGTTATGACCAGAAGTAAGTTGAGAGACCCTACATGCTTATTATGTGAATTTGAGCTTAAGACAACAAGGGAGGCATTAGAAAATGAAGATTGGATCAAAGCTATGAATGAGGAGATAGATCAAATAGAAAAGAATGATACCTGGACTCTGGTGCCGAGACTAGAAAACAAAAATGTTATTGGAACAAAGTGGGTATTCAGAAATAAGCTCAATGAACATGGAAAAATCACAAGGAACAAAGCAAGGCTGGTATGCAAAGGTTATGTGCAAGAAGAAGGAATAGACTATGGGGAGACATTTTCCCCTGTAGCCAGATTAGAAGGAGTAAGAATTCTACTTGCACATGCTGCTTACAAAGATTTCAAGGTATACCAAATGGATGTCAAGTTTGCATTTTTAAATGGTATATTAGAAGAAGAAGTTTATATTGAACAATGAAGGATTTGTTGATCCAAACAAGAGACACATGGTTTGCAAACTGAACAAGGCACTCTATGGATTGAAGCAAGCCCCCAGAGCATGGTATGAGAGGTTGCACAATTACTTGATACAGATTGGATTCACAAGGAAAAATGACACTAGCAATTTGTAAATGAAAGATGAAGAAGTCTATCAGATGGATAAAGGTATTTTCATTACACAATATAAGTATATCAAAGAGATACTGAAAACTTTTGGAATGGAGGATTCAAGACCGGTGAGTACTCTCATGGCTACTAGACATAAACTGTCTAAAAATGATGACACTGCTGAAGTAAACCAAACTTTGTATAGATCTATGATTGGAAAGCTGCAATATGTTGTTCATAGCAAACCATATATTGCTCTAGTAGTTGGGATTGTGGCAAGATTCTCTGCCAATCCTAAGGAAACTCGTATGATGGCTGTTAAAAGAATAATGAGATACTTGAAAGGGGCAGAAGACTATGAACTGTACTACACGAAGCATGAGAGATTTGAATTGAGATTTTATACTAATGCTAATTAGATAAGAAATGTAGATGAAAGAAAGAGTACTAGTGGTGGAGCTTTCTTTCTTGGATGGAGATTAGTTTCCTAGAAAAGCAAGAAAAAAATTTACATTTCCCAATCTACAGTTGAAGCCGAGTATGTAGCTGCTGTAGTGAATTGGTCAAACTTGATATGGATAAAGCAATTGTTGGTAGTCATAAAAGAGGAAATCACTGAGCTAGTTGTTATATACTATGACAAAACAAGTGCTATCAACATATCTAAGAACCCAATGATGCACAAAAAGACCAAACACATTGCTATCAAGTGTCACTACTTGAGAGAATTGGTACAAGATAAAGAAGTGAGAATGGAATATGTGAATACAAAGGAACAACTAGCAGGCATATTCACAAAAGCCTTACCAAAGGAGGCCCATGAGTATCTATGAAGGTAATTAGGGGTTCTTCCCCTAATTGAGGCTACCTAGTCAAGCTAGGAGCACTATATCAAATGTGCTTCATAGACTATTTGACAAATTGATGTAGGAAAGGTCACACTTTAGGAGCAGCCTAGAGTTGTGAAAAGCACAACAAAGCTATAAAAAGTCATAAGAAAGATGACAGAGGGAGAAACAATGTTACTAAACTAACAAGATGATATCTACATCTAAAGGATGTAAGTTTTTGTTGCTGATTTGACATTTTTGTCAAAGAGGGAGATAAGTCAGATGAAAACACATGCTAAATCAAGAATGAGGGAGATTCAGAGGAAGATTGACATGGTCATAGCAAGATAGCATAGTGGTTAATAGAGTGATTCAGAATTAGAATGAAGCTAAGGATATTACAAATGTTTCTAATGCAAAGAAAAGTTTTAGATTGGTTGGTGAGCATGTGTTATTCATATGGTGTTTCCATCAATGCCAAAGAGGGAGATTGTTGGAAACTACAATTGAAGCAATTATTGTATTGTCATTGATGTCAGACCTTAACTAGTAAGACTGTTGCTATCTAAGAAATTAGTATATCTATTCGTTGATGAGAAGGATTAGGGAAAAGGTTGGTAACAATAGCACCTAGCGAAAAGGTTGAGTTATCTTGATACTTCAATGAGTACTTGATTATATGACACAATGATAAGACAATGCATTGTTTATCCAAGTAAGAAGGAAGACTGAACAAGTAGGCTTAACCGAGCAAAAATGAAGAAATCTAGTTTAAGCCAAGTGATGTTAGTGTCGATCGAGTTAGTATATGTTGAGAAAATTCAGTGTTGACCGAACATCAGTGTATTGCCGAGTGAAACAATTTCTAAGAAATGACTGAGTTTTGCAGTGATGACCGAGGAGTTCAACACAGTATTGACCGAGCGTTAGTAATTTACATTTGTGGAAGAATTTAGATTCCAAGCCAACATAGTTGAATTCTTGGGTTATGTAAATCATGTTGACTTTATTAATTGATTGTATGGAAGCATTTAATGCATAGTAAACCATTTTATTGTGATTCAAATAAGGAGATTTAAGATATTTCTAGAAGGATGGAAGAAGAACATAATGTTGGAAGGATTCAATGAATGTGACCTAACCCTAAGATCTATGGAGGAGATTAAGTGACAAAAGTGAAAAACTATCTGTTGAAGAGATATAAGGAAACTCGAGAGAAAGGTTGAGTAATGTAGAGTATGAAGAGGATGCTATAGTTGTTATTGACTAAATAAGTAGAGATGCTGAAGGTGAAGAGTTGTGATAGCTTGAAGGGATTTCCAAGCAGATCAATGATGGATATGGAAATGGAACTCAATCAGTAAGCCTACATACATAAGTGTACATAATTGGATTTGGTATTTGCAAAGTGAGTTGTATGTTTTTTAGATCAATACTACTGTTACTTTCTAACCATTGTATTAGGAAAAATACTTTAATCAAGGTTGACCTAACAGTCATTTGTATAAATCCTTTGAACAAGGTTGCATTCTAATGGGATGTATTTAATTCCTTTAACAAGGCACACTCCTAACAAGGTGGTTGAAATCCTTTAATAGGGTCACACTTAACAGTGTGTTTTTTAAACCTTTAACAAGGTTGGCTTTTCACAGAGCTCACTTCAGAAGAGTGAAAATATTAGTAACATGTTACAAAGTGGTTTTTCCCAAATTGGGTTTCCACTATAAATCTTGGTGTTAATACTTGTGTGAATGTTTTGGTGTGAACATTTCTATGTTTTACAAGTTAAATACTATTGGATAGTGGACTACACTATTTTATGTTTCTGGTATACTTTCAGTAGTGACCAAGTAGTTTTGGTTATCAGATCTGAATTTGTTGAAGTGTTTTAAAGTTTGTTTTATACATCTAGACCTGAGAACAACTGATTCACCCCCCCTTTGTTGTTCTAAATCATATTAACAAATTCCTCTATCTTGCTTATGACCTGGATTCACCAACCCAACATACTCTCCTAAACAATTACCAATTACTTTGTATGTCACTAAATGTATTAATTCTACTGGGATGTGAGGCATGAAGATGACCATGTCTACTTTAAGGTTTTTGATCTTACTGGGGTCAAAGTTTGGTTGCCAATCTAAAAACATGAAATCAAATCCTTTGAAATTAGGACATTTCATAGATAAAAAACCCATCTTTATTTTGCTACTAATGCACTTTAAAAATAAAAATCCTTCAAAAAGTTTAACTATACTTACCTGCTCTGGAAATTTTAGTTTAAACCATTCTATTATCTCATCTTCAGTCGATCCAATACCTGTCCATTTAGAAAATACTCCTTTCTTCTTGCAAATATTCACTACCATATCCAGATATCCCTTTTCATAACTAGGAAATATTTCAATAGACTCCACTTGTTTTGAAAATTCTACCTCTCGCTCCCAAGAGATCGCTGAAGCTTTTGTTTGTAAATGATCATTGTGCTGAGGGTGGAGAGGATGAGGCATCCATTTCCTTTTATGTAGAGGTGTGTATTTCCTAGCTAACTGGCTCGCATTAGATTGTGGAAAAACCCTGCTATAGGAATCCCTCTTCTATATTTGATCTTCAACATTCCTTTTCCTATGAGGAGGGGAGTAAACATTAGGTTTGTGATGGGAATCTATATTCCTAGGTGGATCAAATTTTTTTTCTAGAGATAAAGGCTTGAGCCCAAAGTGGACCGGGGATTTCTTCTTCCGGGATTTATGATTAACGACCATATTCTAGCCCAAATACTCACATGATACTTTGTCTTTGAAGCCTGACCTAGGGCACAGTTGTTCTCCTTGCATTCCCCCTTGGCTCAATGTAGACTGAGAGTCATTGGAGTAGTACACCGGAAGAACCTTAGAATAAGGAGATCTTGACACCCTAGTCGAGAGCTTGCTATTCCAACCAGACTGTGGATGGCTCAAAAAACTACCCAAGTTCACATACTTGGTCTTCGCAAACATGGTGATCTATTCATCTAAAGAAGAAACACTGCAGATGTATCGAGGGTTGCGAAAAGGAAGAGCCATTTTTTTTGAAGTATTGTTCATTATTTTTATTAAAATAGATTATTAAAATTGTGAAATTATATACAAAATTTTAGAAAGGAAATGGGTGACTTAGAAGAAATATAATTAATTAAACAAATTCATATTTAAATTATATAATTAAATAATAATAATATTATTTTAAATTTGTTATTTTTATAGATTTTTTTATTTAAAAACAAAATATATTTTATAATTAGTTAAATAATTTTTATTTTATTTTAATTAATTCAAGAAGTCTCTTTAAAACCTTATATTTTTTAATGCAAATCTAAATTTAAAGATAGAAATGATTTTATTTTTATTCAAAATATTTTTAAAAAATTGTCATATATTTGAAACAAGATATCACTTATCCAACAATTTATTATTTAATATAAACAAATCTAGTTTTTTATAAATATATCTTTATTAATATCATTCTTATATTTCTTATAAATATAACATAGTTTTTTAATATGATAAAATATTTACAATTTAAAAATAAAAAAATAATTTAAAATAAATAAATGAATATTATATATAAAAAGGAAACTGAAGTCAAATTAAATCACATGGAGTTTTTATTAACAAACATTCTTCACTCCATAATACACATCTCAACATAATTAGTTAAAAGGCTACCAGTAAGACAAGAAAAATGGTTCGACCTAAAGTAATAACAAGATGTTAAAAAACTAAACCAAATAGAAACCAACTAGTTAAATGTCTAGAAAGACCAAAATCCACAAATTCATTTCATCATTGCATAGTACCTCAAAAATGTTTGTATTAACATTCATAAGAAGGACCAAATCATCAAGACAATAGAAAGTTAAATGTAACTGTTACCATAACCGATAGAAATGTTGAGGATTGATTATCTGATGGTGTTGATGATGAAGAATCAACCAAGATAGGAGGAATACATGACAGTAGAAAGGTTAGATCATTTATTGGCTTGTCATTGATGTCAAGCAATTGATTTCTAGTTTATAATATGATGCCATATCATTCAGTAATGATATAAGTTGAATAAGTTAAGAAGAAGAAGAAATGAGATGTTGAGAAGTTGAAGAAGTTAAATGGGCAACTGATACAGATCAGACAATGACTAGATTAAATGTTGATATAATTATTTTCTACCTAACATATGATTATGTTAAGTCGGTAAAGCATGGTGATGAAGATTTATCAATTCGGTAAGTTAAGTTGTTTTGGCTACCAAGAAGGATATGTCACTCCATAAAGGTAAAAGGAAAAATTAAGTAACTCAGTAAAGGAAAAGGAAACAAAGGCATCGAACAACAAAGAAAGGTTAAGTACTGAGCGAAGTTAAATGAAATTCAAATGAAGGACATTGAGTGAGGAACAAATATTAAATAAGGATTGAATCAACATTTAATGATTAGGTATGATGAGCTAAATGATCATCATGACAAGGAGAGTTATTTGTAAGAGATCTACAGACATGAAAATTCAAGGTGAAGATCGATGGCAAGATCTAAGTGGCAAAAGAGATGGAAAAAGTTTCAAGGAAAGTTCAAGTTCCTAGAAAAGAAAATGTGTTACCGAGATCTAGATTCAAGGCATAATGAACTGGATGGTTAAGATTGACTAAAGGAAAATGCAATAAAGGATATTAAGAGGCAAAAATTGTCTATATAAGGATGGATTTGTATGAAAAAATGGCTGGAAAATTGAATAGTTGAAGGGTCACTAACTGTTGCAGTGTAGAAGGAACAGAGAGATTCTGAGAGGAAAAGAAGGATTTGATAAAGTGTTGAAGCCAATAGATAATGAAGAATTGAAGTGAAGATTGAAGAGCGCACAAGGATCTGATTGAGAAAAGATAGTTGCAAATCTACAGGTCAATTTATTTACTATTTCTTACTAGCAGTTGTAACAGATAAATCTCTTAACAGAGTGGACTTAATAGTCCTATTGTAAAATCCTTGAAAAAGGTAACATTCTAAAGAGTGTTTGAAACCCTCTAACAAGGCCACTCCTAACAGGGTGAAGATCCTAACAGATCTGAGGTAAATCCCTTAACCAAGTCACACCTAATAGTTAGCATTGTAATCTTTAACCAGATTGGCTCTTAACCAGGTGTACTTCAGAAGAGTATTTTCTTACTGGGTGACATGTCCCACAATGGTTTTTCCCAAATTTGGGTTTCCACATTAAATACTTGTGTTACATGTGATGCATAATTTGTGTGAATGACTTACTGATTTTTATAGTTTATTTACTATTTTTAGTAAACAATGAAATTTGCTTTACCGAGCTACTATCGAGTTAATCAGAGAATTTTTTTTAGGTATTTGCAATAAGGGATTATTGATTCACCCCCTCTCTATAATCCAACAATTGGTATCTGAGCTAAGTACTCTAAAGAGATAAGTTTAAAAGAATTGAGTAAAAGATCCGAAAATGTATAGGAGAGAAGTACCTAAGTTGAAAAAGAAATGTTTCTCTACATGGAAAAGTAGAATGAGATTATATCTATCTAGGATTGGAGAATCTACACTAAATCTTATGAATAATGAATACACTCCACCACCTCCCAGAACTATGACAGTGATCAAATGAGAGAAAGTAGGAATACAACTCAATTATGATAGAGATTTCTTCTTCCCTCATCGATGTTGAGTTCAATGATGTTAAGGACTATGTTAATTCAAGAGAGATGTGGGATACACTTACACTGATATATGGAGGAGATCAACATGTACAAAATGCCAAGGTTGTTAGTCTTAGGGGAAATTATGATGAAATGAGGATGAAGGATGAAGAGAACATCACACAATATAGTAGCATAATCAAGGAAGTAGTGAGTACCATCAGAGGTGCTGGTGGAAAATTGACTAATGAAGAAGTGGTAAGTAAAATTATGAGAACTCTTTCTTCTAAGTATGCTATTAGAGTATCTGCTATTCAGGAATTGAGATCTATACCAAACAATGTTGTTACTCTTGAAGCCCTAATTGATAAGCTGACTGCATTTGAGTTAAGTAATTATGATAATAGTCTACCAACCATTGAAACTACATTCAAGTCATCTCTAAGAATTAGTACATCAAGAAAAGACAAAGAGATTCATAGTAGCTCACTTGGAAATGAATATGATAGTATTCTAAATGAGGAAAAAGAACAAGAAGAGTTAGAGGCATTACTAGCTAGAAGAATACTGAGAGGTAGAGGAAAGTACAAAGGCAATCTACCTCTAAAATGTTTTAATTGTAATAAGATTGGTTATATTGCATCTAGATGTCTTGACAATGAAAGGAATGATAATAATGACAAAAGAGACAATCAACAATCACTACCTAGCAGAGGAAGGTGTAATTGATGATGAAGCTGATGATACTGAAGAAGGATATGAAGTTTTTTATGTTGTTGTAAAGGAAGAATCTGATGAAGAAAAGTATGAAGATGAAAAGGTAATTGTTTCTCATGTAGGTAAACCTAACCCATGGATTATTGACAATTGATGTTCACATAGCATGCTTGGTGATATTGAAAATTTTGATAATCTTGAAGAGTATGATGGAGGATTTGTTAGATTTGGAAATGATGCTCCATGCGCTATGAAAGGTAAAGGATCTATTGTATTGAATGAGAAGATGAAATGTAATGATGCATATTGCATTAAAGGAATGAACTATAATCTTTTGAGTGTTGCACAACTGAACAATACTGGCCATCAAATGGAATTTCAGAACATGAAGGTTAATATTTATGAGACTGATGGAGATCTGATTGGAACTAGTGAACAATCAAAAGGTAATTTATTTTATCTTGATACTTTTACAAAAAATTGCATATTTACTAAAGTTGAAGATGTATGGCTATGGCATAAGAGACTCTGCCATGTGAATTTTGATAACATGATTAAAGTGAGTAAAAAGAATAGAGACAAAGGTCTACCAAGATTAAGAAAACCTGACAAAGCTATGTGCCAAGAATGTCAAATTGGTAAAATGACTAAGTCTAGTTTCTCAAGTAAATCTTACTCTACTAATGGTATCCTAGAACTAGTACACACTGACCTTTGTGGTCCTATGAGAGTTCAAAGCTATTATGGAGATCAGTACTTTATTTTTTTTTGTTGATGATTATTCAAGGATGATGTCTGTTATGTTTCCAAAAGAAAAATGTGAAGCATTCCAAATGTTTAAGTGGTATAAAGAAAGAGTTGAAAAGGAAATAAATAAACAACTAAATGTTTTGAGATCAGATAGAGGAGGTGAATTTATCTCTGATGAATTTAATATCTTCTGCAAGGAGCATGGAATTAAAAGATGTAAGTATCTTCACCAAGGAATCCACAACAAAATGAGATAGCTGAGATAAGGAATAGATCTATAGTTGATTATGCTATAACACTATTAATTGATAAAGAAGTTTCTCAAACATTTTGGAGAGAAGCCATAAGCATTGCTGTCTACACACTCAATCGAGTACAATTTAAGAAAGGAACCAACAAGACACCCTATGAGCTCTGGTTTGGTCACACATCGAATGTAAGTTACTTTACAATCTTTGGAAGTAAGTGTTATATGCTAAAATATTCTAGAAAGGGAAAGTTTGACTCTAAAGGAGATTAAGGTATATTTCTTGCTTACTCATCAAAGAGAAAAGCATATAAATGTTTGATCAAGGCTACTAAAAAAATTGATGAAAGTGTAAATGTAAGAATTGATGAATTTATAAAAAGGAATGAATAGGATAGAAAAAAGGAACCTGAGGATTACAAAAGATTTTTTTATGTTCAAGAAGGTAATTCAGTTGAAGAAATTGAGCTATATCAAGGAGAAACCGATGAGAGAGATGAGCCTCTACCGAGAAATGAAAACATTGATGAACAGTCTACCGAGCTTGTGTCAGCAAAATATGTGAGAAGAAACCACTCACCGAGAAGAATTATTGGAGACAAGAACATAGGAGTTATGACAAGAAGTAAGTTGAAAGATAACACATGTTTGATTTCTACAGTTAAGCCAAGATTAGTGAATGATGTACTAGGAAATGAAGATTGGATTAATGCTATGAAAGAATAGATAGATTAGATTGAAAAGAATAACACATGGTCACTGGTACTAAGACCTAAGGATAAGAATGTGATAGGAACAAAATGGATTTTCAGAAATAAACTCAATGAGAAAGGAGATGTGATTAGAAATAAAGCAAGGTTAGTCTGTAAAGGGTATGCACAAGAAGAAGGTATTGATTATGGTGTAAATTTTGTACCCGTTGCTAAATTAGAAGTTGTAAGGATATTACTTGCATATACTACATATAGAAGATTTAAAGTTTATTAGATGGATGTTAAGTCTACATTTTTTAATGGAATTTTTGAAGAAGAAGTCTACATTGAACAACCTAAAGGATTTTTTTAGGAATATGATAAGGATATGGTCTACAAGCTACACAAGGCTCTATATGGACTAAAGAAAGCACCACGAGCATGGTATGAAAAATTACTCTCTTACTTAATCAAGATTGGATTTGAAAGGACTAGTGATAATAACAATTTATACTTGAAATGTGATAGTGCTGATAAAACTCTGATTGCTGAGATATTTGTTGATGACATTATATTTGGTGGAAATGAGACAATGTCTAAATCATTTGCTAAGGAAATGGGAAAGGAATTTTAGATGTCTATGATAGGAGAGATTAAATTCTTTATTGGACTTCAAATTCAACAAGTAAAGGATGGGATCTACATAACACAAGCAAAGTATATCAAGGAGATCCTAAAAACATTCAATATGGAAGAATCAAAACTGATTGGTACACAAATGGCTACTAGTTGTAAACTATCAAAGGAAGATGACACTAAGGAAGTAAATGAAACACTTTAATGATCCATGATTGGTAAACTACTGTATGTTGTCCATAGCCGACTGGATATTACACATTCATTTGGTATAGTTGCAAGGTTTTTTGCAAACCCAAAGGAGACACATATGTCTGCAGATAAAAGGATATTTAGATATCTAAAAGGGACTAAAGATTTTGGTTTGTTATACACAAAAGGCAGAGATTTTTATATCAAGGTATATACTGAAGCTGAATGGGCAGGAAATATTGAAGATAGAAAGAGCACTAGTGGCAGAGCTTTCTTTTTAGGAGAAAGGCTAGTGATATGGTTAAGCAAGAAACAAAGCTGCATTTCACAATCTACTATCAAAGTTGAGTATGTTGTCACAACTCTATGAATTGTTCTAATATTTAATGGATCAAGAAATTATTAGAAGGTATGAATGAGGAGATCACTGATCAAGTTACAGTTTATTGTGATAATACCTGTGCTATAAACATATAAAAGAATCTGATGATGCATTTAAAAATAAAACATTTATCTATTAAGTATCACTATTTGAGAGAGAAAGTAAAAGATAAGATTGTGACATATTGGAGTATGTGAATTCTAAAGAATAGATAGATGATATATTTACAAAACCATTACCTAAGGATGCTTTTGAGTATCTCTAAGGTAAGTTAGGGGTTTTCCCCCTATCTAATGTTCATTAAAGCATGATGCATGCTACATCAATTCAAGGAATCAATAGAATATCTATATTGTGAGTTGATGCTAGTGTTCACTCTTTAGGTGAAGCCTAAAGTTGTAAAAAATAAGTTTATGACTACAATGAGAAATCTATACATTTAAGGTATGATTTGAAAAGTTTGTATGTCTTTGGCATTGTTGTCAAAGAGGGAGAATATATGAAAGAGGGAGATGTATGAGATTAGATGAGAATAAGTTAATTGATGTAAGGGAGAATATGATTGATGATAAATAGATCAAAGAGGGAGAGTACTATTGATGATTATTAAGAGGAAGAATGAATCAATTGAATAGAAATGATGAATATTGTAGAGGAAAAGATCAAAACAAAAATTGTCAAAGAAGAACGGTAAATAAGACTATTACTGATATAGGGAGAAAGACTAAAGAAGAAGATCAAGTACAAAAAATGAAAAGCTAAAGCTCAGAGGGAGAATATGAATTAAAGTGAAGTGTTACCATCATCAATTGAACATTCAATATTGTTAGTGTTTCCATCAATGCCAAAGAGGGAGATTGTTACCATAACTGATAGAAATATTGAGGATTGATTATCTGATGGTGATGATGATGAAGAACTGACCAAGATAAGAGGAATACATGATAGTAGAAAGGTTAGATTAGTTTCTTGTCATTGATGTCAAGCAATTGATTTTTGGTTTATATTATGTTTCCATATCATTCGATAATGATATAAGTTGAATGAGTTAAGAAGACAAAGAAATGAGATGTTGAGAAGTTGAAGAACTTGGACAACTGATACAGATCGAATAATGATTAGATTATGTTGATATAATTTTTTTATACCTAACATATGATTATGTTAAGTCAGTAAATCATGGTGATGAAGATTTATCAATTTGGTAAGTTAATTTTTTTTGGCTACCGAGCAGATGTCACTCAGTAAAGGTAAAAGGAAAAATGAAGTAACTTGGTAAAGGAAAAGGAACTGAAGGCACCAAAAAATAAAGAAAGGTTTAGGCACTGAGTGAAGTTAACCAAAATTCAAATGAAGGACATCGAGAGAGGAACAAACATTAACTAAGGATTGAATGAACATTTAATGATTAGCTATGATGAGATGAATGATCATGATGACAAGGAGAGTTAGTTACAAGAGATCTACGAATGAAAAAATTCAAGGTGAAGATCTACGACAAGATCTAAGTGGAAAAAGAGATGGAACAAGTTTCAAGGAAAGTTCCAGTTCCTAGGTGAAAAGAAAATGTGTTACCAAGATCCAGGTTTAAGGCTTAATAAATTGGACGGTTAAGATTGACTAAAGGAAAATGTAATAATGGAGATTAAGAGGCAAAAAATATCTATATAAAGAATGGATTTGTATGAACAAATGGTTGGAAAATTAAATAGTTGAAGGGTCATTGACTATTGTAGTGAAGAAGGAATAGAGATATTCTGAGTGGAAAAGAAGGATTTGATTAAGTGTTGAAGCCAGTGGATAATGAAGAATTGACGTGAAGATTGAAGAGTGCACAAGGAATCGATTGAGAAGAGATAGTTGTAAATCAACAAGTTAATTTATTTAATTTTTGTTACTAGCATTTACAACAAAGAATTCTCTTAATAGAGTGGACTTAACAGTCTTATTGTAAAATCCTTGAAAAAAGGTAACATTCTAAAGAGTGTTTGAATCCCTCTAACAAGGAAACTCCTAACAAGGTGAAGATCCTAATAGATATGAGGTAAATCCCTTAACCATGTCACACCTAATAGTGTGCATTATAATCCTTAACCAGTTTGGCTCTTAACTAGGTGTACTTTAGAAGAGTATTTTCTTAGTGAGTGACAAGTCCCAGATAGGTTTTTCCCAAAGCTAGGTTTCTACATTAAATACTGGTGTTACATTTGATCCATGATTTGTGTGAATTATTTACTAATTGTTATAGTTTATTTACTATTGTTGGTAAATAATAAAGTTTGTTTTACTAAGCTTCTACCGAGTTAATCAGAGAATTTTTTTTAGGTATTTGCAATCAGGGATTACTGATTCACCCCCCTCTCTGTAATCCTATAGTAACAACTATAATTTGAACTTGAAAAAAGTTTGAGGCCACCTGCAGCATATAAAATCTTTGATGTGGTGTTGGATAACTAGAAGTTTCATATTGTCCAAATAATTCTTGTACTTGATATGTTCCTTACAATTGGAAATAAAGAGCTATAATTTGATACAAGATGCCAGAGTAAAAACTTTGAATTTATGTCCCCAGGTGAACTAATTCATTTAAAAATAATTATAAACACCAAATTTTTCATTTATTAAGAAAAATAAAATGTCTAACATAATCAACAATAACTTATTTATCTAAACTAGTACCCATGGCAAGCTTTTTCTTGTTTAAGGAGTGATAAAAATGATAGGAACACTAGTAAAAACCCCCTTTTTGTCATAAAATGGTCTATGAATAAATGTTTTAAGTTATCATTATGCTTTAGGAAGTTAGGCTTTGAGGGCCCCTCATGTCTCTCCCTATGTGAAAATGAAGAGGAATCAATAGATCATATCCTCCTTACATGTCTTGTTTCACTAAATATTTGGACTTGGCTAAATAATAAAATTCATTGGAAATCTACATTAGCCAACTCCTTGGAAGAACATCTCAAGGCTTGACCCAACATTAATAGGAAAAGTCTTTATAACATAATTTGGAGAGTGTGGGAACCATGTGGACAATAACCTTGCTATGGAAGAGAGTGTGGGAACTAGAAAAAATGTGTGGATTGAGGATAATATCTTGCATGAGGTCGCACAGGCTATGAATAATATTGGGAAAGATGGGCATGAGAAGGATAAGGTCAACATGGAGAAGGAGAATGTGGAGATCTCTAAGGAGAAAATGGAGGGAGGGAACAAGGGTTTTGAGAAGATGGAGGGAGGGAATACGGATTTTGAGAATTTGGGTTGTTTGGCTTTTTTGACTACCCTCAGCAATATGAAAACTAACATTACTGTGATGAATTCCCATATTCACCAGCTGCAAAAAGAGAGGGAGGTTCTTAAAAGGATGCACCTGGGGGAGAAAACTATGGGCCAGACAATTGATGAGCTCACTGACACTATTGCTAGGGCTGAGGGTCTGATGCAGGAGCATCCTGGGTGTAAGAGCAATCTTGCATCACCCAAAAATATTTCTATTTTTGTATTCAATAAGGGCTATTTTGTGCAGAGCTGCTGTTTATGGAAAGTTACTATTTTTTGGTAATTTTTGTATGTGCTCAGAATGATCTGATTTCTTTCTTGGAGGTTCATTTTGGTCATATAAGTCTGCCAGTAAAGTTTCATTGCCAGATCAAGTGTATATTGGAAGATATTGAGGATTTTCGGTATTGGCAGTAGGGTACAGAAACTTTGAACTCAGTTTTGAAGGCTTTAGAGGCCCCGGATGAGGTCGAATTTTGGGCTGAATGAAGCTTGCTTGATTCAAGTGTTGTAGAGCTCCTCGCGCCCTTTCCGAAATGGGGTTACAATAGTCAATCGGGTCAACTGGTGATGACTTATGGTCTTCGGAAGTTGGGTCACCTGAAATGGCGAAAAATGATTTTTCTTCAAAATTTCTATTCGGGTTTCAAAATTTATTTTGAGCCGACTATGATGTAATGAAATGTAAACTAAAAAAAAAAATTCTAAGTTTGGTCGGCCTTACTGGCTAAAATTCTGGAACCTTCCCAGGCGGTGGAAAATTGCCTATATAAGGAAGGCTGTATTATTGTCTTAGGCAGTTCAGAATAGTTCTGGGTAGTAGATCTGGGTATTGATTCGAGGCTTTGTCCTACAGAATATTGTAAGGGAATGCCCATGTGGCTTTGCATATTGTAATTCTGAAAGTTTGTAATTCCACATTTGTGGAGATAATAAGAAGCCAATTTTCTGTTCTTGCATATTGTTGTTGTTTCTCTATTTCTGTTATGTGTTTGTGGTATTAAGGGGAGCACCCTTCATCAAGTGGTATCAGAGCAAGGTTTTCTTGAGTGTGTAAAAAGATCACCGACTGTGAGGCAGTTTGCACCAGGACCGTGGCTAGGGTTTCAGCGCGCATCGCGAAAATGCCTCCACGAAGGGAACGTGGCGGAAGAGCTGGTGTTGTAACACCTGAGGTTAGAGAGCTGCAGAGACAAGTGCGAGCATTGCAAGAAGAGATTCGCAGAGGAATGAATCTTAATGTCAGAGACGAAAGCGAGGATGAACCCGAAGAAGAATATCAAGAAGGAGAAGTTGAAATTGTGAACCATGAGGAAGAAAGACTTTTTCGAGCGATTTCCAAGATTGGGAAAAGACCTAAGATTGAGGTTCCTACATTTTCTGGAAATCTTAACCCAGAGGAATTGATCGACTGGATCAATGAATGTGAGGAATATTTTGAGTATGAAGATGTTGAGGATCCTGATAGGGTCAAATTTGCGAAGGCCAGACTGAAAGGTCATGCGAAGATCTGGTGGCAAGAAATTCAATTGGAGCGAAATAGAAGAGGGAAAGATAAAATCACAAGATGGGATCGGATGGTGGATAAATTGAAGCGACAGTTCATTCCTGTTGATTATGAGCTTGATCTACTAAAGAAAATGCAAAGTTTGAAGCAAGCAGGAAGATCTGTTCAGGAGTATACAGAGGAGTTCTATCGACTTCTCATCAGAACAGGCCATGCAGAAGCTGATAAGGAGAAAGTTGCCCAATACCTTAATGGGTTAAGGCCAAGCATTCAGGAGGAGCTGAATCTGGTTCGAATGAACAGTATTGAGGAGGCATACCAGTTTGCCCTAAAAGTAGAGGAAAAGTTGAACAAGAAGTTTGAGAGCAGACAAAACGGAAGAGGTCGCGGTGGATGATCTGGTGGACGGTCATATGGTGGCCGAAATGAAGATCCGAAAAAGAAGGATGAGGCTAGTAGCAGTCAGAATCAGCGAGGAAATAATTCCAATCGCTTCCAGGATCAGAATAATAGAGATCAAAGAGGAAGAGGAAGAGGACAAGGATCTGGAAGAGGTGGCTTCCGTGGAACATGTTTTCACTGTGGAGAAGAAGGTCATAGGGCATTTGAATGTCCTCAGCGCCAAGGCAGAACAGACAGGAGAAATGAAGGCCAGGCCAGAATTGCACATGTAGATGAAGATGCCAGATCATCAAATTCTGAAGATGCTGAAAGAGGAGAAACGTTGATTAACAGAAGAGTCCTGTTGAGTGGTGAGAATGAACCTGAGCAAAGGAGGAGCTTGTTTCGCACCAGGTGCAAGTGTGAAGGTAAATGTTGTGATGTGATTATCGATAGTGGAAGCACTGACAATTTGGTGTCAGAAGAGATGGTGACAAAGTTGAAGCTCAAGAGACAGAAACACCCACATCCATATCGGATTGCCTGGGTACAGGATGACCACAAGGTCATGGTCAATGAACAATGCCTGGTGAAGTTCAAGATTGGCGGATACCAAGATGAGGTATTGTGTGATATCATATCTATGGATGCATGTCATATGTTGTTGGGTAGACCATGGCAGTTTGACAGATGTGCTGTACATGATGGCCATGCGAATACCTATTCCCTGACAAAGGATGGAGTGCGACATAAGCTAAAACCATTGAAGGAGACTGAAGAAAAAGTATGTGGTAATGCAAGGATAACTTTTGTTGATGGAAGAAATTTCCTAGATGGTATGAGGCATGAGCATGTATGTTTTGCTTTAATTCCAAAAGCTGGTAAAGAGGAAGTAGAAGATGTTCCTGTAGAAGTTGCAAATTTGTTGAATGAGTTTCAGGATATTGTATCCAATAACGTGCCTGATGGATTACCACCAGTCAGGAAGATCAGTCATCAAATGGATTTGATCCCAGGAGCAAGTTTGCCGAATAAGGCAGCACACAGAATGACACCTGCAGAAAGTGAGGAGTTGAACAAACAAGTACATGAACTGCTATAGAAAGGATTGATCCGTGAGAGTCTGAGTCCTTGTGCTGTACCAGCGGTATTAGCACCAAAGAAGAATGGAGAGTGGAGGATGTGTACAGATTCTAGGGCAATAAACAAGATCACAATCAAGTACAGGTTTCCATTGCCACGAATGGATGATATTATGGACTGTTTGAGTGGAGCTGTGTATTTTTCAAAGATAGATCTAAAAAGTGGATATCATCAGATTCGGATCAGAGAAGGAGATGAATGGAAGACTGCCTTCAAGACAAAGGAAGGATTGTATGAGTGGTTAGTCATGCCTTTTGGGCTAACCAATGCACCGAGCACTTTCATGCGGCTCATGAACGAGGTTCTGAAAGAATTTTTAGGTAAGTTTGTCATTGTTTACCTAGATGATATTCTGATCTTTAGTAAGACATTGGAGGAGCATATGATGCATATTCGTATGGTATTTGAGAAGCTGAGAGAAGAGAAATTGTTGATTAATTTGAAGAAGTGCAGTTTTGTGAAGAAAGAGTTGGTGTATTTGGGGTTTGTAGTTTCAGGAGAAGGTCTAAAAATGGACCCAAAGAAGGTACAGGCTATCCTTGAATGGCCTACTCCAAGGAATGCTACTGAGGTAAGATCTTTTCATGGTCTAGCTAGCTTTTACAGAAAGTTTATCAGAAATTTTAGCAGTATTTGTGGACCCTTGACTGAAACAATGAGAGGGGATAGAAAAGAGTTTAAGTGGACTAATGGGGCAGAAAAGAGTTTTCAATTGTTGAAACAAAAAGTTACAGAACAACCTATTTTAGCACTTCCAGATTTTAATAAGGTGTTTCAAGTAGATTGTGATGCTAGTGGTACTGCAATAGGAGCTGTTATGAGCCAAGAAGGTAAACCTATTGCTTATTTCAGTGAGAAGTTGAATGATGCCAAGAGAAAATATTCTGTTTATGATCAGGAATTTTATGCTATAGTTCAAGCATTAAAGAAGTGGAGACACTATTTGCTTCCTAAGGAGTTTGTTTTGTCTACTGATCATCAAGCTTTGCAATATTTGAATAGTCAAGGAAAGTTGAATCAAAGGCATTTGAAATGGGTTGAATTTTTGCAGAGTTATACATTTGTTTTGAAACATAGGAGTGGAAAGTCTAATAGGGTTGCAGATGCTCTTAGCAGAAGGCAACTACTGCTGACAAAAATGCAGATTGAAGTGGTTGGGTTCAAGGAGCTCAAGAATTTGTATCCAGAGGATCCTGATTTTGGTGAAGCTTGGAAAGCTTGTAAAGAACCTGTTACTCTAGACAGGATGAAATGGTTGGATTTCATCATCCAGGATGATATGCTATTCAGAGGGAGTCAGTTGTGCATTCCATGAAGTTCTATGAGGGAGAATCTCATCAAGGAGAAGCATAGTGGAGGATTGGCTGGACACTTTGGTCGTGATAAAACCCTTGCTTTGGTTGGTGAGAATTATTATTGGCCACAATTGCAGCAAGATGTGAAGAAGTTTGTACAGAGTTGCAGAGTATGTCAGATGGCGAAAGGAGTGAAGCAGAATACAGGGTTGTATCAGCCATTACCTATACCAGAGAAGCCTTGGGAGGATATCAGCATGGACTTGGTTCTTGGTTTACCGAGGACACAGCGGGGACACGATTCAATTTTTGTGGTAGTTGACAGATTTTCAAAGATGGCACATTTCATTCCCTGCAAGAAGACTAATGATGCTGTTCATGTAGCAGAATTGTTTTTCAGAGAAGTAGTGAGACTTCATGGTTTGCCAAAGACCATAGTTTCAGATCGGGACACTAAGTTTGTTGGATATTTCTGGCGTACATTGTGGAAGAAGTTAAAGACAGATTTGAAGTTCAGTTCATCACATCATCCACAGACTGATGGACAAACAGAGGTGGTGAATAGGAGTTTGGGAAACTTGCTGAGATGTTTGGTTGGAGATAAGCCAACAGGATGGGATTTGATTTTACCACAGGCAGAATTTGCATACAATAATTCTGTCAACAGGAGCACTGGTAAATCACCATTCCAGATTGTATATGGAAGTAGTCCAAGAAATGCATTTGAATTGAGGAAGATAGATAAAGGAGAAATAAGTAGTGCTGAAGCTGAAGATTTTGCAGAACACTTGAAGAACATCCATGAGGAGGTGAGGAAGCATATTACCAAGATGAACGCACAGTATAAGGCTAAGGCAGATGAGAAAAGGAGGTATAAGGAATTTCAAGTTGGTGATGAAGTTATGGTTCATTGGCGGAAGGAGCGGTTTCCAGTTGGTACATATAACAAGCTGAAAATGAAGAAGTTTGGACCATGTAGGATACTGAAGAAACATGATTCAGGAAATGCATATGAGGTAGAATTGCCTACTGAGCTAAATATTTCACCAGTGTTTAACATTTCAGACCTGACAGAGTATCATGAAGGAGGTGTTGATGATGAGATCACAGCAGCACAGTGGAGTATTCCAGCAACTAGTTCAGACACTAAGGAGATCGAAGATATACTGGACAGTCGTATTGGCAGAAGCACAAGGAACAGGATATATGAAGAATATCTGGTCAAGTGGAAAGGATGACCTGTTGAAGATTCATCATGGCTGACAAAGGAGGAGATTAGCCGTCTTGGTTTTCCTCTGCACACCTGAGTCGTGACAGGGTCACTTCTCAAATTACCCCAGGTGTCTGATGCAGGAGCATCCTGGGTGTAAGAGCAATCTTGCATCACCCAAAAATATTTCTATTTTTGTATTCAATAAGGGCTATTTTGTGCAGAGCTGCTGTTTATGGAAAGTTACTATTTTTTGGTAATTTTTGTATGTTCTCAGAATGATCTGATTTCTTTCTTGGAGGTTCATTTTGGTCATATAAGTCTGCCAGTAAAGTTTCATTGCCAGATCAAGTGTATATTGGAAGATATTGAGGATTTTCGGTATTGGCAGCAGGGTACAGAAACTTCGAACTTAGTTTTGAAGGCTTTAGAGGCCCCGGATGAGGTCGAATTTTGGGCTGAATGAAGCTTGCTTGATTCAGGTGTTGTAGAGCTCCTCGCGCCCTTTCCGAAATGGGGTTACAATAGTCAATCGGGTCAACTGGTGATGACTTATGGTCTTCGGAAGTTGGGTCACCTGAAATGGCGGAAAATGATTTTTCTTCAAAATTTCTGTTCGGGTTTCAAAATTTATTTTGAGCCGACTATGATGTAATGAAATGTAAAATAAAAAAAATAATTCTAAGTTTGGTCGGCCTTATTGGCTAAAATTCTGGAAACTTCCCAGGCGGTGGAAAATTGCCTATATAAGGAAGGCTGTATTATTGTCTTAGGCAGTTCAGAATAGTTCTGGGTAGTAGATCTGGGTATTGATTTGAGGCTTTGTCCTACAGAATATTGTAAGGGAATGCCCATGTGGCTTTGCATATTGTAATTCGGAAAGTTTGTAATTCCACATTTGTGGAGATAATAAGAAGCCAATTTTCTGTTCTTGCATATTGTTGTTGTTTCTCTATTTCTGTTATGTGTTTGTGGTATTAAGGGGAGCACCCTTCATCAGGGTCTTGCTGTCTTTAATGACAAAATTATAGCCATGGAGAAAAAAATTGAAAATAGTAATGGTATGACCAGGAAAATTGAGATTATGGAAAAAAGAATTGACAAGCTAGAGAAGACCATTGGAAATATAGCAGAGCAGAGCTATGCTATCCTTAAGGTGTCAAATGAGCATGTGAAGATCCTAGTGGACAAGCTTGACAATGGGAAAGGGAATGAAGAGGTCACAGAGGCTAAAGATGATCAGGGCCCTAGTAGGCGTACTAGATCTAGGTTCAAGAAGATGGAGGATGACAAGAATAATGACATTGATGATCTGAAGTTGTTTGCTACAAACATGTAGATTCTTGCTGATCAGGCAACAAAATTGATGAAATGTGTTTAGATAGCAGCTTGTTGTCTTGCTGTCCTTTGTCTTTTGTCTGTTCTTTTTGTTTAAGGACTCGTTTGTGTGGTTTTTTTGGTGCTATTGCACTTGTCCTTTTGGAGCTTTAATGCCTATTCTGTAATCCTATTGTAAATTTTTTTGGGTCCTTTCAAAACCTATTTTTACGTAATCAAAACATAATTTGGAGAGTAGCACCATCTTTCATAGCTTGAGAATTATGGAAAGAGAGAAATAGAAGGTTGTTTCAAAACAAAAAAATGAACTTACAATGCTTAGAAAAAAAGATTGAAGCTAGTATAGTGGAAATGATTAATAATAGGTTATGAAATATGAAACACATAGAAGGCATCTTCACTTATTAGGATAGCGAGACGAGGAAAGAATGGTATGGATTAATAATTCCACCCCAATTTGGAAAGGGTGGAAAAGATAGTATTAAGGAAAAGGAAAATTGCAAATGGTGTCCCCCACAGGCTATGATTATTCTTAGTTATTCTTAGTTATGATTTTCAAGTCTCCTATTCTAATCATAAGTTTTTATTCTTAGTTATGATTTTCAAGTCTCCTAAGTCCCAACACCTAGGAAGGTGGACTAGGAGACTTGAAAATCACAACTAAGAATAAACACTTATGATTTTCAAGTCTCCTAGTCCACATTACTAGGTGTTGGGACTTTAATACTACTTATAAGTTTAAGATTATTATCCCATTTAAACTAGATTATTCAGCTTTAGCATCATATCACCTTTGTGTGATTGATGATTAGGCTTTTAAGTATGAATTAGGACCATCACCCATTGTTGGGATTTCTTATATATCCTCCACAACCTAGAGATAGTCCTATATATTTTTAGCTCCACTACCGTTAATGATTAGTCAATTGTCAATTTATAACCTTTTTCTAATCATAAACTTTGATGTGTTATTCTTTCTTTTCACCTTTATCCTTCTTTTCTATGTCATTCTGATCTTTTTCTTTTGGCTATTCTTTTTATTTTTGTTTTGTTTATTGATACATATATATCTTAGATGTATACATATCTCATTTTTTATGACTATTATTCATAACCCCAGCTAGATGGATACATACATATATACATATATACATATATATATATACACACATATATATACATATACATACATACATACACACACACACACACACACATATATATATATATATACATATATATATATATATACATATATATATATATATACATATATATATATATATATATATATATATATATACACACACACACACACACACACATATATATATATATATACATATATATATATATATGTGTGTGAGTGTATATATATATATAATATATATTGTATATATATATATGTCCTATATATATATAT
>BSBK01011590.1:0-240000 GCA_027943335.1 Chamaecyparis obtusa
GTGGGTTAAGGGTAGAAAACCTAAGAATGCTAAGTGAATGGCTCTTAGTGCGGGGGTCGAGGCCCTAAGTGGCTAGTACCAGGATAATCAAATGAAGATTATTTTAACAAGTGATAATTTAATTAAAAATTATGGGAATGGGTTCAAATATGTAAAAATATTAAATGTGCCTCATCCATGCCATTAGTGGTATTAAAGGCTATGGATGGGAGTGGGAGAAGGTGCCTATATGTAGGTACGATCAAGTGGCGCTTGTCTATATGAAAGGCATTTAGTTCTGCATGTGCCTACTTGGGGGTTGGGGCACAAAGTTGCTAGTACTAGGACAACCCAAGGGTTGAGGGCTATGTGATGAAACTCACTTAGGTTGTTTCTTAGAGTTTCTACCAAGCCTTAGAACCTTTGGGGGAAATATTTGTGCTTTGATCTTCTTTTCATTGTTATTTGGGAAAGGTTACCCAACCCTAGGTATGGCCTAGCTATTCCTTCTTTGTGGACCTTGGTGTTTATCTCCTAGCATGGGGAAGTGGTCCTTTTGGTATCCATGTGGTTGGGTGGTAAATATTTTTATTGAGGTATCTTTTGCAGATGCAGTACTTAAGGATTCGTGCTTGCTTATGTTCCAATTTTCAAAGATGAAGACTTGTATTTATTTTTCATGATGTAAATTTATTCTTACCTCCCAAGAGGAGATGAATGTAATGTAATCATTAATATATTTTAAAATGATGTATTTGGAATGGGTAGACTTAGGAAAAAGGAAAAGAGAAAGCACAAATTTTATGTATAAGATGTATGTTGGAAAGGAATAGGATTTTCTAACATTTCAAGAAAAATAGTACATTTCTCATTATTGATTAAGTGAAAAGCTATTGAAAAACAAATGTATTATTTGCAATGTATCAAATGTTTAGATGATTCTATTATATGGTATTAATGCTTTAAATGCTATATTGTTCATAAAAGATACTTAGGAATATAGATGGATTTAAATGGAAAATTGAAATGAAACTACTTTATATTTCTTTATAAAGAATCTACAAATTTTCTGATGTAGTTGCTTAAGGAATAAATCAAGTTGTTAGTACACTATATGGATTTAATGTTTTTTACATTAAATGAAAAGGGAACCTTGGAGGAATCTAATTTAATCTATGTTTTTCTTATTTGATTCTTTAGAAGTTCAATTTTTTTCATAAATCATTACTTAGGCTTTCTTTTACAAAGAGAATTTTTGTTCTCTTCCTTGGTTCCTTTGCGGGGCATGACCTATCATCATGAATAGGAGGAGAAGGTAAATCAAAGAAATCTTACACATCTGCATCTTGCACTATAGCTTGAATCACATCATAAGTATGGGAAGAGTGAGGATGAACAAATGGAGAATTAGGTATCGGATTAGGATGATAGGATTAAGATTAGGAAGATTAGGAGATGATGTATCATCTACCCAATTCTGCACATAATCCAAAAGATTAATAAGGCTACCACATAAATCTTTAATTAAAGTTTTAAATGTAGGCAGACTAGTGTCGATCAACTTCACAAAAGCATAAGCAAGAGAAAAGTGAAGGGTAATCAACATAATGAAGTGAATGATACTCTCATAAACATCATAGGTATTATAAAGAGATGCTAAAAGAAGAGTAATAAAGAACATGACCACACACCAAAGTATCTTAACAATCTCCATAGAAAATGAAATGCAAGAAATGTTTTTGGATTTTATTGATTATATAGATTTTTTTTGTATTTTTGAAATTTAAAATGCAGGAGCATAAACTAGACCTAATCTAAATGCAAGAAAGGATCTAAAATATAACACAATAGGGCATCTAATTCCACAAAATAAAAGGGGTAAGTATGTTGGGTTCACCAAAATGAATAGAGGTAATATGGAATCACCTCTATTTAGTGTGTAATTTATGGGGGAAGTATGAGATCCACTCCTAAATCCAAATTCCCAAAGGAGAGATCCAATTTGATTAACCTAAAGGTTAATACATAATCAAATCAATCTATGGAGAATATGGAAGAGAGAGAGAAACTCTATATTTCCCTATAATGGAATTGTGCTTGAAATATGAAATATTGAAATACAAGTACTAACCTCAAATTAGGGAAAATCTGGAAAATACCAATTTATGATGTCTGTGTGTACCTTCAGGAAATTCTACAACATGTTTCGTACTGGAAATGCCGAGACGAAAAAAACCCATAAATCTTTTGTTTTTCTGATGGCAGTTAGTCTTTGACCCTCATAAAAGGTCAAAGGCTACATTCTTTATTTGAAGGTTGATTCTAACTTTGTTTGTAGATCCCAGAAGTTCACCAAAAAGGGTATCAAAATCTACTCTCAGATCTGAAATTATGCACCTCTACCTCCAAGAAAAAGAGAGTTTTTATTGTTTGTTTGAGGGGTTTGCCTTGGTCAAACCCTAGTTTGGAATCAACCTTAATATTGAAATTGAAATGAGAATGCTAGCAAGTAGTAGAAATAGATCTAACAATGAAGCTATGCAATTCGATAGACATGTAATCATATTTCGAATGTAAACAAGTATACTGATATGAAAGCTTGAACACAACAATGGTAAATATAAATCAAAACCATGAAAGTAAATACAAAACCTCCATGCTTGTATGCTTGGAATCCACCTTGATAGAAGAATGAATGGATCTTGAAGATGAACATAAAGGATCTTGAAGGAAGATCACACCATCGTGATGGCTAGATCTAGGGTTTGAATGATGATTCTTGAATGCTTGAACCAAATCCCTTCAATGGATTAAATGCTTGAATCTTTGATCTTCAATGGAAAACTTGGATAGAGAAGAGGACTTGAATGCTTGAATGGATGCTTTCTTGATCACCTTGAGATCTTGAGAGAGGAGATTACAAAACTTGATTGGTTGATGTCCAAACAAGATGATTGACATGAGAGAGGAAGGCCTCCTTTTATAGTGAACTAGGGCACAATCCTATAGAGGGGCCACCTTGGAGAATTAAATCTAAATTACATCCTAAACTTTACAAAATATACCTATATTTAATGCGATTTGAGGATTTACCATTCTGAAACCTGAAATGGTCAACTCAGAGGCAGGAAAACAAATATCCCAAAAACCCGACACCTGGAAATCAAGGAAATTTGAAATTTGGACAAGGGGTCAAGGACGAGCTTGACTCTGACCTAGGTCAGGGTTGAGGTCAATCCTAACTAGGTTAGGGTTGAGGTTGACTTTGAACCATAAGGTCAACTTTGATCTTGTCATCAAAAACCTTAGGATCCTGACCCAGAATGCTAGGAAATACAGATATGAAGTGAAAATCAGGGACAGATAGAAGTAGAATGAGGAGAACATGTATGATCTGAGAAAAGAGCTAATTCCAAGTACTTGACATGACCTAGACCACTCACTTAGAGGTCTAAATGCTCTTAACATGGAAGTTCTTCCATTTTAAGATGATACACATGCATGCTTGATCAGACTAGTTAAAGGAGAACCGAACTGGAGAATAGTACCGAGCGTCAGAGAGCTATTACCGAGTGAAATTAAGTTGAGGAAGTGAATTGAAATATTGATCATAGGATTTATATGGGCTTAGAATACATCTGAACATCTACAAGTTAAGTTGTATTGTAATTAGATCAACTATTGTTTTAGTTTAACCATTGATATCGAAAATCTCCTAACTAATTGGACTTAACCATCTTATGTTATGCCCCTATGTCATTCAAGTAATGTACATTGTTATCTTATTGACCCCATAGTGAATGATGGTCAAAAGTTAACTGTTAGTCTTAAATCCTCTAACAAGGTCACACTAAACAATGTGTTTGTAACCTTTAACAGGATTGGCTCTTCACTGAGATCACTTTAGAAGAGTGAAAATTATTTTGGGTTACCGGTCCCAGGTGGTTTTTCCCTTAGCAGGGTTTCCATGTTAAATCATTGTGTTATGTGTTTTGTGATGAATTTTTTATTGTCATACTTTACATACTACATATTTGATTTGGTTGATAATCATATTGAGTTAATTAACTGGTAATCAGTAAAAGGCACAGATAGTTTAATAGTTTAGGTTACCGAGCTACATAATTTATTAGAATTGTTTTAAGTTTTACATCTTTGTATTTGGGACTATAGGATAACTGATCTAACTGATTCACCCCTCTCTTAGTTATTCTAATAATTGGTATTAGAGCGCACTAGTTTCTTGGAATAGTGTTTTAAGGACTTGAACATAAATATTACAATATGTATAAGAGGGAAGTGTCAAAGCTAAACAAGGACAACTTTAGTACATGAAAAAGTCAGGTGAAACTTCATCTATCTAGAATTGGAGAATGTGATATACCTTTACTGTAGAATGGCTACTTACAAACACCTGGTCCTTTGAATCTTGATCAGTTAAGAGACTGACATGAACACAACATCACTATGATAGAGATAGTGGATGCTCTTACTGATGCTGAATTTCAAGACATCAAAGACTGCATTACTTCAAAGGAAATGTGGGAGAAACTTGCCCTAGTACATGGCGGTGATGCAAATGTGATGAGAGCTAGAGCTAAAAGCTTGAGAGGCATATTTGATTATCTAAAAATGAAGGAAGGAGAAAGCATAGTATAGTAGTCAAACTGAATTAAAGAGGTTGTCAATGTGATTCGTGGAGTTGGTGGTACCATTGATGTGGATATTGTGTTAAGTAAAATCTTGAGAACACTTTTGCCTGTCTATGTGATTAGAATATCTACAATTCATGAAATGAGGTTAGCACCTAATAGCACACTCACTTTTGATAGTCTAATTGGAAAGTTAACCACTTTTGAGTTAAACAAATATGATAATAGTTTTGTACAAACTGTTGAGTCTACTTTTATGTTTTCTCTTAAGATTGGTAAATATAGTATTAAGCACAATATAAGGAATGAAAGTGATAGAAATATCAATGATGAGCTTGATGAACTAGAAGTACTAATGGCCTTGATATTTCCTAAAGGTAAAGGTAGATATAAGGGTAAATTACCTTTAGCTTGTTTTAATTGTAAAGAAGTTGGTCATATTTCTACTAGATGCCCGAATAGGAAAGAAGATGAGAATGATAGAGACAGATCAAGAGGTGGAAGCTATGGTAGGAGGAATAATAGAGATAACTAAAAGTATAACAAAGACAACCAAGATCACAAATATAAAGGTAAAAAGGTATGTTACTTTACTGAGGAGAATGATACAGACATGAACATTGATGATGATGTTGAGGTAGTATTTGTTGCGATGAAAGATGATTCTAAGGAAGATGAAAGGTATGTAGAAACAACACTAATTTCTAAAGTTAGTAAAAATGATACTTGGATCATAGATAGTGGTTGTACACATCACATGACTGGTGATGAAGATAAGTTTCATCATCTTGAACATTATAATGGAGGCTCTATAAAAATGCGTAATGATACACCTTGCATGGTTAAAGGAAAAGGATCTTTATTGATAAATGATAAAATTAGATGTGATAATGCTTATTGGTTAAAAGAATTGAATTATAATTTTCTAAGTGTAGCACATCTTAACAACTCAGGTCACCAAGTGGCATTTGAAAGAAAGAAGGTGAAGATATATGATGAGAGTGGAAAGCTTGTTGGAGTAGGACAATCAAAAGGTAACTTATTTTATCTTGACAATGCTGAGACTTCTTATTTACTAGTGAAAAATGAGGATGCATAGTTATGGCATAAAAGGTTATGTCATGTAAATTTTGATAACATGATTAAGATTGGTAGAAAATTAAAAGTTAGAGGATTAACTAGCCTAACTAAATCGAATCATGTTATGTGTCATCAATGTCAGAAAGGGAAGATGACAAAATCTAGTTTCAAAAGTAAAGACTATTGAACAAAAAGAATCTTTGAGTTAGTTCACACCAACCTATGTGGTCCCATGAGAACTTAGAGCTACTACAATGATAGATGCTTTATTCTGTTTGTTGATGATTATACTAGATTAATGTCTGACATGTTTTTAAAAGAGAAACTTGAGGCATTTAAGATGTTTAAATGGTAAAAAGATAAAGTAGAGAAAGAAATAGGAAGAGAACTAAAATGATTGAGGTATGATAGAGGTGGTGAGTATAAAACTAATGAATTCACTAACTATTGTAATGAGCATGGAATCAAAAGACAAGTTTTTGCACCTAGAGCACCACAACAGAATGGGATTACTGAAAGGAGAAATAGATCCATTGTTGATTGTGCAAGAACACTAATGATAGAGAAAAATGTTGCACATATGTATTGGAGAGAAGTAGTTAGCATAGATGTAGATGTCCTGAACTGAGTATAGCTAAAGAAAGACACAAACACGACACCCTACGAGTTATGGTTTGGTTACACACAAAGTGTAAGTTACTTCAAAAATTTTGGTAGAAATTTTTTTATTCTAAAAGATGATAGGAATGGGAAATTAGACTCTAAACGAGATGATGGAATATTTCTTGGATATTCTACTAAAAGTAAAGCTTACAAGTGTTTGAATAAAGTTACTAATAAGAATATTGAAATTTTTAATGTCAGAGTTGATGAATTTGCTGACAAAAATGACAAAAAAAGTAATAATGATGTAGAAGACTATGGTAGATTTGTTTATGTTGAACATCCAAAGTATTTACCGAAGCCATAGGATGATTCAACCGAGCATCAAAAAAATAACACTTAGGGAAAACTAAGAGAAATCAAGGATCACGAAGAAGCTGTCAAGCAAGGAAATAAACTTAAACAGAATGAAGAACAAAGAAGAGATCAAGTGCTAGCAAGATTTGTTAGAAGACATCACCTTGAGAACCAAATCATTGGAGACAAGCAAGCTAGGATGCTGACAAGAAGTAAGTTAAGACAAAATGCATGCTTAGTTTGTGAGTTTGAACCGAAGAATCTTAAGGTTGCACTTGAGAATGATGAATGGATGAATGCTATGAATGAAGAGATAGAAAATTTTGAGAAAAGAAAGACATGGACTTTAGTACCTACATGGAAAGATAAAAATGTTATCGGTACTAAATGGATTTTCAGAAATAAGCTGAATGAGAATGGATAAGTTACTAGGAACCAAGCTAGACTTGTTTGCAAGGGATATGCACAAGAAGAAGGTATTGATTATGGTGAAACTTTTTCACCTATTGCTAGACTAGAAGGAGTCTACATGCTACTTGAATATGCTGCACATAAGAAATTCAAAGTCTATCAAATGGATGTTAAGTCATCTTTTCTAAATGGAACACTAGAAGAGGAGGTCTACATAGAACAACCAAAAGGGTTTGTTGATCTGAATCAGAAAGACATGGTATGTAGACTGCACAAAGCTTTATATGGATTAAAGAAGGCACAAAGAGAATGGTATGGAAGGTTACATACATATCTTTTAAGTATTGGTTTTTTAAGAACTAGTAAAAAGAATAATTTTTACATGAAAGGAGGATTTGATGATACTATTTTGATTTCTAAAATATTTGTGGATGATATAATCTTTGGAGGATATGATCATATTTGTAAAACATTTGTTGATGAGATGAAAAAGGAATTTGAAATTTCTATGTTTGGAGAGATTTAATTATTTCTAGGCTTGAAGGTTATTCAATAGAATGATGGAATTTTCATCACACAATCAAAGTACGTAAAGGAAGTATTAAGAACATTTGGCATGGAAGATGCTAAGCCAGTAGGAACACCGATGGTCACAGGCTCCATATTAACAAAAGATGATGAATCTAAAGAGGTAAATCTGACATTGTACTGATCTATGATTGGTAAATTGATGTATGTAGTACACAGTAGGCATGATATTGCACATGCAGTGGGGATTGTGGCTAGATTTTCCACCAATCCAAAGGATTCCAATATGGTTGCAGTGAAAAGAATCTTGAGATACCTGAAGAAAACAAAGGATTATGGTTTATGGTATCCTAAGGAAGGAAAATTTGAACTAAGAGTTTACACCGATGCATATTGGGACAGAAATATAGATGATAGAAAGAGTACAATCGAAGGAGTATTTTTCTTTGGTGAAAGACTTGTAACTTGGACAAGTAAGAAACAACCTTGTATTTCTCAGTCTACTACTGAAGAAGAGTATGTTTCTACTATTACAAACTGTTCAAACATTTCTTATTTCAAACAACTGTTGGAAGGGATGAATGAGGTAATCACTGAGCCAATGATTATATATTGTGAGAACACTAAATATTTCTAAGAATCCTGTAATGCATTCAAAGACAAAGCATATTTCAATTAAGTATCACTACTTAAGATAACAAGTACAGGAGAAGAATGTCAAACTAGAGTATGTCACATTAAAGGAGAAACTTGCTGTTATTTTTACCAAGCCTCTACCGAAGGACACTTTTGAATACTTGAGGACTAGACTTGGGGTTCGTCCCCTATCTACAGGTCACTAATGTGATCTGGAGGTTGCATCAACCTAATCTTATCAGAAGATCATTCATGTTGATGCAACATAGCACACACTTTTCATTATGTATAAGCTTGTGAGAGATTTGAGGAGCTAGAATAGATATTTACATATTAGTATACAGAGATACATTATCTACACCGAACAACAAAGAGTTACTTGGCTATTGCAGAGCTGTATAATTTATGTTTTTCTTTGGCATTGTTGTCAAAGGGAGAGATAAAAAGTGAGAAGAGAAGGATTGAATATGAAATATCTATCTAAGGGAGAGATAATCTGAGAAATTCAGGGAGAGATCTGAAGATTTGTTGTTGAGAATAGAAGGAATCTAAGAGCTAAAAAGATCAAATCCACAGAGGAGAGTCTGCACTTGTAATGCTGCTATGTAACATAGTGATTAAACATATTAAAAATCAAGTTAGGGAGAGCTTACCGAGCTTCAACATTTACTCACATAGTTGTAGAATACATATTTGGTATGTGTATGGCATATTTTCATTTTCCATGTGTTTCCATCAATGCCAAAGGGAGAGATTGATGATGATGGAGGACCATCTCGGGTCCTTGGCAATCCTTTCTCACCAAAACCATATTTGAGTTTGTCTGTGTTGCTCAATTCTTTCTTTGACTAATTTTGTTCAGTGTTTCTTGGTTTACTTTGTTCATCAATGTTGGTCAGTTATCTCTCTGACCCTTAGTGAATTTCCCTAGTCCTCGGTGATACTTGTTTGGTGCTCGGTTTCCTTGCTTCCTGAGTTGTTTGTTTTGGATTTCTTTTGAGGCCGACTTGTGCATTTAATTTGGGTCACAGATTTAATGTTGGTATCTATCATTGGGAAGCATGTGGACCTAGATCTAGTTGTCCCTTTTATTGATTGTGGATCTGAAGGTCAACTTGGCTTGGTAGCCTCTTGTATAAATGTAGTTGTTTGGTTAGAGTTTTGGGAGGAATTTTTTGGAGATAGAAGATAAAAGATAGAAAATTAGAGATTGTTGGTAGATCCTCACATGTTGGAGGACTTCTGTACTTGATTTTAATATCTGGCCTAAATTGGGAAGGCCTTACAGCCCAACATGTATGAATCAATTTGAAGATAATATAACAAAGTATCTACATTCTCTCTCTCTCACTATTTTTTGTTGTAGCTTTTGTGTGTTGTTAAGTAAGGTGGATCTAGTTAGGGTGTGCATTTGGCACCTCTCCCCATCCTCCCTTGTGTCAGGTGGTACCAGAGCGAGGTGAGATCTGGATCTAGGTTTGTGAATCTAGATTTGAAGCCTCCTTCTTGTGAAGCCCTAGTTGAATTTTTGTAGGGTAGAAGCTTGTGATTTGACCTGCAACTGCAAAGGGTTTTTAAGATGGTTTGTGGAAGGTGAGATGTGGATCCAGGATTGGCAGACATGTTGAGACAACTTGCTACTAGATTAGAAGCTATTGAAATAGTCTAGAGAAGAGGAAGACATCTTGAACATGTTAGTGATGATGAAATTGAGGTAGAACAAGGTGATGTAGAACCTACACCTATGATGGATTAGGGTGAGGATAGATTCTTGAAGGCTTTGACAAGTCTAAAGTCTACATCACACTTTAATCCTTCTGAGTATGGTGGAAAATTGGATTCTTCTGAATTTGTTGATTGGATCACTAAGATGGAAAAGTACTTTGAGTATGAAAATGTACCTAAGGAAAAGAAGGTGAAAATAGTAAGCACAAAGTTGAAAAGTCATGCATCCTTATGGTGGGAACATCTACAGATGGACAAAAAGAAGAAAGCCAAAGACAAAATCAAGGTATGGAATAAAATGGTGAATAAATTGAAAGGAAAGTTCTTACCTTGTGATTATCAGATTAACCTAGTTAGGTGAATGCAAATTTTAAGGCAAAAAGATATCTCAGTAAAAGAATATATTGAGGAATTCAATAGATTATATATCAGATCTAGATATGATGAAGATGATGTGGAAAGAATTTCTAGATACCTAAATGGTTTGAGAGTTTCCATCCAAGAAGAAATTAGTTTGGTCAAATTGAAGAACATTGAAGAGGCTTATCAATTTGCATTGAAAGTTGAGGAGAAATTGAATAAGAGACATTAGAAAAGACAAAGAGGTATGGGTGGTAGATTCCCTAGAGGAAGAGGTAGATCCCATGGTGAAAATACTAGATTTGAACCTGAAAAGAAAACCCTAGATAAGGGCAAGACCAAGTGGAAAGGTGAAAGTTCATCTAGAGGCAGAGGCAGTAACTACCGAGGTGGTTATAATAGAGGTGGTTTCCAAGGAACTTGTTACATTTGTGGAGAAGAAGGACATAGATCATTTGAGTGTACACATGCAAGTAAGAAGGCTGGTAGTAGTAGAAATGCTTTGGTGCAAGAAGAGTCATCGAATGAATGTAAGAAGGAAAATAACTTGATGGTAAGGAGAGCACTTTGGAATGAAGGTAAAAAGGAAGATCCAGTAAGGAAAAGTTTGTTCAAGACCAGATGTAGAGTTTTTGACAAAGTTTGGAAGGTAATCATTGACAGTGGTAGCTTGAAGAATATGGCATTTGAGGAGATGGTCACAAAGTTACAGTTGAAAAGGTTGGAACATCCAAAGCCCTATCAGATTTAATGGATGAAAGATGAGAATACACTCTTGGTAAGTGAACAATCTTATGTGAATTTAAAAATTGGAAAGTATTATGATAAGGTGTTATGTGATATCATGCCTATGGATTGTTGTCATATTTTGTTGGGTAGACCTTGGCAATATGATAGACATGCTATATATGATGGGAGATTGCATAAGTATACTATTTGGGCTGATGGGAGAAGACAAATCTTGTTACCTTTGATGGAAGAACCTATTAGTAATGTTTTCACATATGTGAAGGTTTTCTTGATGGATGGAAGAAGGTTTGTTAAGGATTTAAAGAATAATGATGTATGTTTTCTTGTGATTCCTAACAAACTGAGTAAGAAAAAAAAGGATAGTGTCCCTAAAGAAATTGATAAGTTACACACCGAGTATAGTGAAATAATTTTTGATAATGTACCTAATGGTTTTCCACTAAAGAGAAGCATTGATCATTGCATGGATCTTATTCCTAGAGCTATTTTATTGAATAAGGCACCTCATTGGTTGACACCTACCGAGAATCAGGAATTGAACTGACAGATTCAAGAATTATTGCAGAAAGGTTTGATCAGAGAAAGTTTGAGTCCTTGTGTAGTACCTACAGTATTGGCACCTAAGAAGAATAGAGAATGGTGAATGTGTACTGATTCCAGAGCAATGAACACGATAACAATGAAGTATAGGTTTTCTATACCTAGAATGGATGATATAATGGATAGTTTGACTGGAGCAAAGTATTTTACTAAAATTAATTTGAAAAGTGGGTATCATTAGATTAGAATTAGAGAAGGTGATGAATGGAATACTTCTTTCAAGAAAAAAGAAGGTTTGTATGAGTTGTTGGTTATGCCTTTTGGTTTAACTAATGCACTAAGTACTTTTATGAGGTTGATGAATGAAGTTTTGAAGAAATTCTTGGGTAAGTTTATGATTGTATATCTTGATGATATTTTGATATTTAGTAAGACCAGAGAAGAACATTTTTTGCATGTTAGACAAGTTTTGGAGAGATTGAAAGAAGAAAAGTTGCTGATAAATCTAAAAAAGTGTTCATTCATGAAAGAGGAGATTGTGTATTTGGGATTTGTGATTTTAGATAATGGTTTAAAAATGGATCCTAAAAAATTTGAAGCTATTTTGAATTGGTCTACACCTGAGAATTCTAGTGAGGTAAGACCATTTCATGGTTTGGCAAGTTTTTACCGAAAGTTCATTAGGAATTTTAGTTCAATTTTTAATGCTATGACTGAGACTATGAGAGGAGATAAAATTGAGTTCAAGTGGACACATGGAGCTAATAAAAGTTTTGAGACTCTGAAGAAGAAGGTTGTTGAATTGCCTATTTTGGCATTGCCTAATTTCAATAAGGTATTTGTTATACACTAAGTTTGCACCCTTGCTTCAAGCTCTCTTGGTCTTGATAACCTAGTATAACTTTGGGATCATCTCCAGGTTGTGGGACCTTTGCAAACTAAGATGAAACCTCTAGGTTCTAGGCTGGTTCCTCTTGGATAATCACCTTAATTTTATTCTTAATAGGAAAGTAAATTCTTGAGGGGAAAGCGATAGAAGGAATGCTGAAGGGAAATAACTGAAAGAAAACTACCTACTAGGTGATACAATGAAAAGACATGAACATAATATATTGACCAAATTAGCATGAAGGCTCTCAGATCTAATAGAACACAATCTTCCTAAATAGGCTTGCATAGGTGTTTCATAGAGGGGTCTAAACAAAAGACTCAGACTGTGACCTGGAAGCAAACTTTCTCTTCAGCAAAAGGCACAGGAATGAGACAAAGTGACAGGGGGTTGAGTTATACCCACAAGATCATTCAAATCAGATCATACACATTAGTACACAAATAATATGAAAGAAAGAAGGGCTCTAGAACTCCAATATTTCTCTAACAAAGCTAGTATATCATATTCGATAAGAGTAATAAAAACAAGGGAAAGACTTGAGGGAAGAAAAGATGTCATGGAAAGCATCTATTAAATCTAGTAGATCAATGAAAAATTATAAACTATAAGAGCCAGAAGGTAGAAAAAATGCCATAGATAACTCCTTAATAAAGAAAACCTCTCTTTTACAATTGTAAACTCTTAGCTTTAAGAGCTCTAAAAACTAATATATACATCTCCCTTGCATGTAGACAAGAGCCAAAAAATTTGATTAGGGTTACGTAGATATTTCGTAGAATAATAGAAAACCCTAATTCTATCAGTTGTGATCATAAATTCATCATTAAAATATCTTGATCGATTAGATATATATCCCTGCACATAATTCCATCACCATAACTGCCTTTGGAAGGTCAGCTGATCCATCTACTTCTCTACAAGTCAAGTTCACCATAACTATTCAGATCAAATATTCACAGATATTTTGAATTTTTGAAAAGTATAAACGGTCACAGGTGGCGCTAACTGTTCGATGCTTCTTCGGTACAAAACCATTGAGATGGTACCTTGGGAAACAAAAATCAACATGTGATGGCCATCCAAATCTTCTTCATCATTTTTCTACCTACAACCTTTCTGAAAACATCAACTCTGAGCTACCTGCAACATCACATTTGACCAATAGCAACAAACCAGCAAGAAACCCTACAGAAATATATTTAAATTTGAAACAATGGCTAGCAGGTTTCAGTTTAAAACATGGCCATTGATATCATTATTTACCGCCAAATTCAATGACCTAGATCATTTTCCACAATAGTTACAAGGCCCCCTAAAAAGTCATCGGCCACATCGCCAGTCAAAAACTGATGAGAAATGAACACCTCAGCATGACCGATACCTCGGACCCATGGCTATACTTAAATTTTCATTAGACGGTTGTTGCAACATTGTGATGAATATCTCTCGAGCATTTTCCCTTGGTAGCAATGCAATAATCATTAATCTTGATCGAATTTTAACTTGTCTGGATGATGAAAACCCTGGTCCCATTGAGAAATTTCCACATTAGAAACCCATGACCAATCAGAAGTAGACACCTCAGCAATAACTGATAGCGGACCCAGTGCACAAATAGCCTAAATTGGATGGTGGTCGCATGATCACAAAGGGGAGGAAGATTCCTTACAATCAAGCAACAATTGTTAGATCTAACTGCACTGTCATCACTTGAAAAATTTGGGCCCACTTTGACCTCGTCAAGCCTTCTTAACACCAAGTTATCTGGTGAACACACGACTGACGGTATTCGCTAGGTTGTGGCACATTTTACTTAACCATAGTCTAGTCTAGAGATCATGTGAAAGCTTTAGTCTCTAGATCACCGAATGAAAATATTAACCCCCCAAAAATTTGGAGACCAAGTGACCAAACCACTATGAAGAACTAGGCCCCACACAGTCGTAGTAGCATAGATAAGAGATGCTGACATCTGAGACAAGTGCGTAGATGCGAAAAGGCACAAGGTCAAAAAAAACTAGGGTTTTCTCTTAAAACTGAAAAGGAATAAAAGAAATATAAAACATCGAGGGGTTTTTATATTTAGACAATTTTTTACACCCCCTCGATATAAGCTATTTCCTACAAATCTTCAAACTTGAATATCTCCCCATTTTTTGTTTTTAGGAACATGCGATCAAAACTGGAGCCTGGTGACACATTGGAGAACATGGAGCTAAGGGTGCAAACCATAAAACCTTGTGGATTTACCTCGCAAGTGAAAACAAGCCAAAACTATATGATAGGAAGTTTTAGGTAACAATATTTCAAGTGGAATATGATGCAAGTGGAAGTGCAATTGGAGGTGTATTGAGTCAAGAAGGTAAACCTATTGCTTTCTTTAGTGAAAATTTGAATGATGAAAAAAATAAATATTCTATGTATGATCAAGAATTCTATGCTATTGTTCAAGCACTGAAGAAATGGAGACATTATTTGATACCGAGTGAATTTGTGTTGTATACTGATCATAAGGCTTTACAGTATTTGGGTAGTCATAATAAGTTGAATCAAAGACATATGAAATGGGTTGAGTATTTACAGAGTTATACATTTTTGAAAAAGCATAAGAGTGGAGTCACTAACCAAGTTGCTGATGCATTAAGTAGAAAAAGATCTTTGATGATCGACATGAAAATTGAAGTTCTAGGCTTTGATGACACAAGAGATTCTTATGAATTTGATCCTAATTTTTCTAAGCCATGGAGAAAGTGTAGAGAACCTATTCAAGATCAACCAAGTACTAAATGGGATGAATATTTTATGAAAGGAGATATATCATTTAAAGGTATTTAGTTGTGTATACCGAGAGGACCAACGAGAACTGATTTGATAAAGGAGAAACATAGTAGTAGTTTGGTTGGACATTTTGGTGTTGATAAGACATTGAATTTTCTTAAGGAGAAATACTTTTGGCCATAGTTGTATAAAGATATTTAGAAATTTGTGAAAAGTTGTGGATTTTGTCAAGTTGCAAAAGGAGTAAGTTAGAATACTAGATTGTATACACCTATTATTGTACTTGAGAAACCTTGGATTGATATCAATGTGGATTTTGTTCTTGGCTTACCAAAGGCAGTAAGAGGTAATGATTCTATATTTGTTGTTGTGGATAGATTTTCTAAAATGGCACATTTTATACCCTGTAGCAAAACATCAGATGCAGTACATGTAGAAAATCTTTTCTTTAAGGAAACTGTCAAATTGCATGGATTACCAAGCAGTATTATCTCTAACTGAGATAGTAAATTTGTTGGTTACTTTTTGGAAGACTCTTTGGAGAAAGTTTGGTACTGAGTTGAAATATAGTTCTACATTTCACCCACAAACCGATTGATAGATAGAAGTTGTGAATAGAAGTTTGGGTAATCTTTTGAGATTTTTAGTTGGAGACACACCAAGTAATTGGGATTATGTGTTGGCACAAGAAGAGTTTGCATACAATAATTCATTGAATAAGAGTACTGGAAGAGCACCTTTTGAGATTGTAAATGGCATACAACTGAGAGGTATATCATTTGAAAGACATTGCTAATGAAAGAAAGAGAATTTTTTAAGGAGTAAAATTTTTTGAGTACATGAAGATATTTCATGAAGATGCGAAGCTTAAGATGGAAAAGAGTAATTGGAAATACAAAGATAGAGCTGATAGATCAAGAATACACAACACTTTTGATGTTGGTGATGAAGTGATGGTTGATTTGAAGAGAGGTAGATTTACTATTGGAACATATGGAAAGCTAAAGATGAAGAAGTTTGGACCATGCAAGATTTTGAGAAAATTTGACAGTGGAAATGCATATGAGATTGAGTTACCTGATGACATGGATATATCACCTATATTCAAAATTGCTGATTTGTATGAGTTTCATGAACCTGACGAAGACATGACTATATCAATGCATTATCCTAAGAAGCAAATGGAAGAAGTTGAGTAGATTTTGGAGCAAAGAATTGGTAGAAGTACAAGAGGAAAATAATATATGGAATATCTGGTAAAGTGGAAGAATAGACCGATTGAAGATAGTTCATGGATTTCATAGTCTGAGTTGGATGTAGCTCGAATCATACCTATTTCATGATTTAGAGAATCCTTTCAAATAACCCTAGGTATCTGATGTAGGAGGATCTTGGGTCCTTGGCAATCCCATCTCACCAAAAACATATTTGAGTTTACATGTGTTTCTCAGTTCCTACTTTGACCGAGTTGGTTCAGTGTTGCTTAGTTTCCTTTGTTCGGTGTTGTTGGTCAGTTATCTCTTTGGTGCTTAGTGAATTTCCCTGGAGCTCGGTGATGCTTTTCTAGTGCTCATTTTCCTTTCTTACCAAGTTGTTTGTTTTGGATTTCTTTTGAGGCTGGCTTGTGCATTTAATTTGGGTCATAGATTTAATGTTGGTATCCATCATTGGGAAGTGTGTGGACCTAGATTTGGTCATCCCTTCTATTGATTATGGATCTAAAGGCCGACTTGGATTGGTAGTCTCTTGTATAAATGTAGTTGTTTGGTTAGAGTTTTAGGAGGAAGTTTTTGGGAGATAGAATATAGAAGATAGAAAATTAGAGATTGTTGGCAGATCCTAGCATGTTGGAGGACTTTTGTACTTGATTTTAATACCTAGCCTAAACCAAGAAGGCCTTACAGCCCGACATGTATGAACCAATTTTAAGATAATATAACAAAGTAGATCTACATTCTCTCTCTCTCACTATTTGTTGTTGTAGCTTCCATGTGTTGTTAAGCAAGTTAGATCTGGTTAGGGTGTCCCTTTGGCCCCTCTCCCCATCCTCCCTTGCATCATATGAACTACAACTAATTGAATAATTGAATGACTTGAATATTAGTGATTACGAGATCACCGAGTTACTAAAATAACATGTAAGATAATTAAATCAGTCATTATGTTGTCATTGATGTCAACTAGTTTTGACAGTACTTATCATGTAAGTTACAAACATCTAAACATCTGTAAAAATGAGATAAAAGATAAAGAACTGAGATTTATACATGGAGAGAGATGGATATGATAGATGAGGATAAGGAATACTTTGGGTAGCTTATTGATGAGTCTATGATCTCATATTTTTGACCTGATTATGTTGCATTAATCTATTATGTAGAAGGAAGCAAAATTGTACAAAGAAATATGGTCAGTAAATGAAGCACTTCGGTATACACTAAGCTAGTATAATGTATACCGAGTGACAATATTAACTAAGCTTGTGTTCACCGATGCATTTATTTTTTAACCAAGTATGGATGAAAGTATTAAATGCTTAGTTCAGCCGACAAAATTTGATGAGTTGGAAATTGTTATGATTTAGAGATTGAGGATAAAGTTTGTAATGAGATCCATGACTAACAAAATTTGAAGAAGATCTAAAGGATGGAATTGAAACATGTTATGGAGAAAACTGTTGAGGAAGGTTTAAGAGGCAAAATTAATGAAGAATAATAAGCGAGAAAATCTAATGGTTGATATGAAAAAAGTTTATCTGTCTATATAAGAGATATGAGTTTCTTTATTGAAACATGAAGGGAGAAAGAAGACTATAGATATTTCATGTGAATACAGTTTCAAGCATGCCTGATCAGACTGGTCAAAGGAGAACCAAACTACAGAATAGTACCGAGCATTAGAGAGCTATTACTGAGTGAAAGTAAGTTGAGGAAGTGAATTGAAATATTGATCAAAGGATTTGTATAGGCTTATAATAGATCTGAACATCTACAGGTTAAGTTGTATTTTATTTAGATCAACTACTATTTCAGCTTAGCCATTGATACAGAAAATCTCCTAACTGAGTGGACTTAACCGTCTTATGTTATGCCCCAATGTCATTCAAGGAATGTACATTGTTATCTTATTGACCCCATAGTGAATGTTGGTCAAAAGTTAACTATTAGTCTTAAATCCTCTAACACGGTCAAACCTAATAGTGTGATTGTAACCTTTAACAAGGTTGTCTCTTCACCGTGCTCAATTTAGAAGAGTGAAAATTATTTTGGATTACTGGTCCCAGGTGGTTTTTCTCTTAGCAGGGTTTCCATGTTAAATCATTTTATTATGTATTTTTGTGATGATTATTTTATTGTCATACTTTACATACTACATATTTGATTTGGTTGGTAATCACAATGAGTTAATTAATTGGTAATCGGTAAAAGGCAGAGACAATTTAATAGTTTATGTTACCGAGCTGTAGAATTTATTGGAATTGTTTTAAGTTTTACATCTTTGTATTTGGGACTATAGGATAATTGATCTAACTGATTCACCCCTCTCTTAGTTATTCTAACAATTTGCATAAATTTCCATTGCAAATTGATAATATTGATTATTTAACACTAGTTTCATGGAATTTTAATATGATACATACGAAACCCCGATAGGAGAGGAATCCAAAAAACTTGCATTGAAGGGGAGTGAATTACCCTACCTTGAGCCTATGAACAAATTTTGAACTATCATTTCAAATTTAAATTTTTTTATTTAGAAAAGATACTAGAATGTCGTATGGATGAAATGAAAATACATGGGATATTGTAAACATATTTCCATGTTTCATCTTGCATTATAGGTAGCATGAAATTTTAAAGTTCGATAAATGAAAAATGATAGACATATCAAAGTTCATGTTGCATGAGAAAATGAAAAACTCAATTATTGCATCTAGTAATATTATTACAATACACTAAAGCTATATATAATTATTTTAAGTTCAGTTTAAATTATTTTCTAGCTCTCTAATGTAGTATTGATGTCATCTATAATGTATATGGTGAAAAAAGATGGAATGTTTAAGGGAGTAGATCTAATAAAGAACATGTACTAACATTTAATCTTGTATTAATATCATGATATAACAAAAGATTCTATTTTATATGAAAATATGTATTTTGTTGTAATATTCATGTTTTGAGATATATTTCATGTATGCTCATGAGATGATGTAATAAACTATCTGATTAATATCAAATGGAGTGTATTATGAGATAATGATATAATATAATTTATGGTTTTCATTTGAGTCTCTTTTTAAATATGATGTCAATATTATAAATTATGTTCTATGGTTGTATGATGTGACAAGATGGACATGATGCTTAGGTTGATGGATTCGATAATGTGAGATGAGCATTGATGCCTAGGTCACATGATTAGCTAGGGAGTGTATTGTCATAAAAATTTATCATTTATTTAATTAGATGCTCATTTTAGCTCCATTTTAGGTTTAATATTTTAATGATTTAATTTTTTTACTGGGTCTAATAGTTTGAAGATTTATGTTTTTTTATAGGTTTGATAGTATGAAGGTTTAAGTTTTAAAGTTGAAGGTTTGAGTTTTAACTTTTAAGGTTTAAGGTTTTAGTTTTTAGAATAAATTATTATTTAAATAACCATTTTATACAATATACAAAATTACATTTTCTACTAATATAACATTAAAAAATTCTTTTTAAACCATACATTAAAAATATATTAAACAAGGATAATATAAACATTTGGTACTAATATAAGAAGGCTATAATTGATTTAAACCTTATTTAGGATGAAATCCAAGGAGAGGGGTGTGATGAGAATAGACTGCTTAAGGAGAAACCTTTGTTGTTGGAGTATCATAATATTATAGGGAAGGAGGAGATTTTCTAGAAGTAGATATCCAGATCAATTTGGTTAAGGGAAGGAGATCAAAAAACTCAGTTCTTTCACTTATCTACTCTAAAACACTGGGCCTCCAACAAAATAAGCTATATTAAGAGGGGAGACCAACTTCTGCAAGAAGAAAAGGACATAGCTAATGAAGCTATCACTTTTTTCTCTTCTCTCTTGTCCAAAGACCATGAGCTATTGGAGGAGGATCAGGATACTCTCTTGGAAAACATTCCTAAAATTATCTCTGAAGATCAAAACAAAGTTTTATGTGCTATTCTGAACATGGATGCAGTTAAAAAAGATTTGGACTCTCTCCCTGGTGATAAAGCCCCAAGTTTAGATGGCTTCCCGATGTTTTTCTTTCATCTTTTCTCAAAAGTGGTTAAATTTGATGTGGTCAAAGGGGTGCAGGAATTCTTTAGATAAAAGAACCTCCTCAAGAAACCTAATGCTACTTTTCTTGTTCTTATCCTGAAAGTCCTGGGGGCAGACTTGATGGAGCTTTTTAGACCTATTATTTTATGCAACTCCTTCTACAAGATAATCTTTAAAGTCATCATAGCCAAAATCCTTAAGGTGCTCCCTTCTATTATAGCTCATCGGTAGTTGGTGTTTGTACCTAGAAGACAAATTCTTGATTCCATAATGGCGGTTCATGAATTGATCCATTCCTTAGATGCTAGAAAAAGGGAAGGTTTCCTTCTCAAGGTTGACTTGTCCAATGTTTATGGCCAAGTTGATTAATAGTTCCTACTCAAGTTTCTAGGAGCCTTTGGTTTCAATTCGAACACTTGTAAGATAATTAATCAACTCATTTCCACTCCTTCTCTGGTAGTTCTAGTCAATGGATCCCTGATGACTCTTTTCAAATCTTCCAAGGGTTTGAGACAAGGGGACCCCCTTTCCCCCATTCTATTTATTATTTTGTTGAATGCCTTGGAAGACTTATCTTTGTCTCTAGGAACTCTAGGGTTATGAAAGGTATCAAGCCGTCTTATTAAACCACTATCTTTTCCCTCTAGCAGTTTGTGGATGACACTATTTTAGGTGGGGAGGCTTCGGTGGGTGAATCCAGAGTTGTTAAGAACTTTCTCAATTCCTATACTAGGGCTACTAGTTAATCCATTAATTGGACTAAAAGCTCCATCTTCTTCATAAACACTCCCAAAGAGAGACAAAGGAGAATTGCAGATATTGTAGGTTATTGCATTGATTCTCTTCCTTCTAATTATCTAGGTCTTCCTTTAGGTGTTAAACCCCTAGCTTTTTGGAACAAACTCATTAATAGATTCAACAAGAATTTGGCTGGTTGAAAAGGGGTTACCCTCAGCCAAGCTGGAAAAATCTAGCTGATCAAATCTACATTACAAAATATTCCAGCCTACACTTTAAGTCTCTTCTCTATATTGGCTAAAGTAGCGGAATTGATGGAAACAATTCAAAGAAGATTTATCTAGTCAGGGACTAAAGATCATAAGAGAATCCCTCTTATTTCTTGGGACAAAGTTTTCCTTCCTAAAAGTGTGGGAGGATTAGAGATTAGGGGGATTAAACCTTTCAATAAAGCTCTCCAAGAAAAACAAATATGGCACATATTTCATACAAAGGGGCAATGACGTGACACTTTTTAAGATAAGTATCTTTCTAACAACTCCATTAACCATTTCATTGGTGAAAATGATATTCCAAAATGTTCTTATATCTGGAATGGCTTTCTCAAAGCTAAGGAAATAGTTGAATCTAAGGCAAAATGGAAAATTGGGAATGGTCAATCTATTAACTTCTAGAGTGACAATTGGCTCTAGCTGGAACCCTCAAGGGACTATGAGCCTTTCAATGTTTAGATGGACTAGTGCATCTAAAAATATGGTTCTTGGGTCTATAATTATAGGGTGGGTAATGCCTAGGTGAACCTTACCTCTATTTCTGGTGACTTGATTCCTCTTTTGACTGTCCTTAATGTGATTTCCTTGTCCACATCTCAGGATGCTCTGATTTGGAAAGGCTCTCTAGATGGAGATTTCTCAATTTCTTCTGCCTATTCTTTTTAGTTGTATCAGGAAGCCAAACCTATTTGGGATAAAGCCTAGTTCCCTTCACTTACTCCCAAAATTAATGTCTTCTTCTGGCTTTTACTTCAGAACCACATCCTCACTATTGATAATCTTATTAAGAGAGGTTTCCAGATCCCCAACATGTGTGTGTTGTGAAGATGTCAAGATGAGTTTGTAGATCACCTACTTATCCATTGCCCTTATGTTAGCAAGATTTGGCAGTTTCTCCTTCCCGATCTTGGGTTGTCCTGGTGTTTTCACTTGTCTATTCTAGACCTTTTTACTCAATGGGCCGTTTATTTAAAGAACACTGACTCTAAAAAATTCTTCTCTTGGGTTCTCCCGCATCTCTTTTGGAGAGTTTGGAAAGAACATAACAATCATATTTTCCATGATTGTTGTGCTCCTCCTAAAATAATATATAAAATGATCCACCATGCTTTAAAAGAAAACTTTATTTTCTATAGTGGAACTAACCTTTTTATAGGTAAAGACCATAATGTTGACCTTAAGAAGAGTATAAATAAAAGACATAATTGTACCTCATTTTTTTCCTTAGAAGGTTGGTCTAAGGCTAACTTTTATGGTGTAGCTAAGGGAAATTTAGGAAAGGAAGGAAGTGGTGGAGTGATTAGAAATTTCTATGGTATTGGGACTGCTTCCATCACTCTTCCTCTTAGAACTCAAACTAGACACTATGTTAAAGCTAACGCTACCCTCCAGGTAACTAAACTTTCCCTTGATACTAGTGTGAGAAAGTTGTGGATCAAAGGAGATTCAAAGAATATTATAAACTATTTTAAATATAATCATCCCCCTTCATGGACTATATCAAATATGATTGAAGAAATACATGCTCTCTTAAACACATTTGACAAGGTACACATATCCCACATGTACAAGGAAGCCAACCAAGTTGCTGACTAGTTTTCCAACTTGGTTGTTAAAAGTGACACAATGATTAGATGGCAACATGTTGGAGATTTCCCTCATGAGGTGAAGGATTTAGTTGAAAGGGATAAATATCAAGGAAAGGAGGGAATCATAAATTGATATAATGAATCTTAATATTTCTTATTGGATGTTCCATCCCATAAATGGAAAGTACCAGATTGACAGGAAGGGAAATTATTAGGCATCCCTCTCACATGCTTTCTAGGTGTTCATTCCCAAGGTTAATATTTACCTATTAAGGAAAAATAGAAGAAAGTCGTGGTATACCTTGGCAAGAAAGAATCACCATGTCTGCAATTTGTTAAACTAGTGACTTTGTTTGAACCAACTTTGTGTGATGAGAGGTGAAAGACACAGAAGGGAGCCCACAAATGATAGTGGGAAATGGAGGAGACAAACCAAGGTTTGGAATGCTCTAAAAAAAGGGGAAATATCAAATTTCATTGAAAGGTTACATGGAAGAAAGAAGCCGGTGACCAAAATGTTTATGAAAAATTGGAATGAGGGTTGTGTGGTGATAGATGGGAATAATTTCACAGTCATGAAGGAGGTCATCTTGAATGTCATTGGCATACTCATTGTTGGTAATAAATTTTACAGGATTCAAAAATGTCAGACTCGGTGGTCAATAATTTTTTGAGGGATGAGGATGAGAAGAAATCCATCATAAAAATGGGCACTCACTACCAACCTCAAGGGATTAATATGCTATGGAACTTTGTCCTGGGAGTTCTTATCTCTTATGTGACGCTGGACACCAGGTTTGACAAGATAAGAACTTATCACTTCATTTTGTTGAATCACCTTAGACATGGTATGAAGGTCTCCATCCCTTTCTACTTGTATGATACTATTAATGAGAACATAAATGACTATAGGGAAAAGGATATTGCTAACCTTGCTCTTCATGAGGGGTTATTACTTTTGATTTATGAATATTTCAAATCCCAAATCCTAGGGAAGGAAATTATTGTTAAAGAGGAGAGAGAGGATGTTTTTGATTCTGACTATGTCCCTTAAGACACAAAAGATAGTGTGGGTTTGCACTTGGATGACCAAGAGTATGGTGAGACCAAAAACTAGAAATAGGGTTCTTCTTCCAAGAAGAGAACTGCTAGCTTTGTTAAAAAAGAAAAACCCTATAAAAAATAGGCTAGAATTGTTATTTATTCAGAAGAAGATTATAATGACAATGAGGAAGGAATGAATATGGATGATGATGAGGAAATTTCCAGTGGAAAAGACAAGAAGAAAAGGGAACTAGCTAGGGTGAACAAAAAAATTAAGTTCATGGGTGAAAGCTCTAGCCGGTTGTCCCCTGAGGAAAGGGTTGTGAGCGATAGAAATACCCCCCCTTCTATTTTATATGAGAATATTTAGGACTCTAATCTAGATGAGATAGATGACTACTAGGAAGGCCCTTCTAGCTAGTCTCCTAACCCCCAATACTCGGTGGATGACACAAACTAGATTAGGGAGGAGTATTGTAACAATGATTCTATTAAGGGGAAACTTTTTTAGCATAACGTCAATGTAAATACAATGATGATGGGGATTATTAGGGAAGCTATTAATCCAAAAGTTCTTGAGGGTGAGGATGGTGGGATTCAGAAGGAGGAGTTGATTGATCCAGCTTTGGTTGTCCTCGGTGATAACACCAGAGAAATGGAGCTTAACCTCCTTAATAATGCCAATAAAAACATGCTAGACAATTTTAGATCTATAAAATGGCTCTATCATGAATTGGGGGATATCAAAGGAAAAAATGCATAGGGCTGGCATCAATAAGGATAGCAGAGTTATTGAGGATTACCAATGCCTAGAAACTATAGTTATCAAGATGGAGGAGAAAATGCAGAGCTTTGAGGATACCCTCAAAGGCATCATAGAGAAGAGATTCAATAGCGTGAAGGCTTCTAATGAGAACATCAAGGTGCTCATTGATAAAATGGAAGAAAACCCTGGAGGAAAAGAAGTTCAAATCATAATAGAGGAAAGAGAGTAGAAGCCAGATGAAGGACCTGGAAAGAGAACTAGGGCTAGATCCAAGAAGAATAAGGAAGATGAAGATTCCATGGACATCCAAAAGATCAAGGAGGTTGTTGAGAAGATAGAGCTCCTTGATTTTAATGCAGCCACTATGCTCAGGAATTTCTCCTGACTTTTTGATCTGGTGTTTTCTGCCAGTCTATGTTTTGTTTGTTCTCTCAGCCCTGATAGTGACCTTTTTCATTTTTAGTTGGTATTGTCTTTAGACTTGGAATTTAATTGCAATATTTTTAAAATGTTTTTTGTTTCAGGCACATTGTAAAACCTATTTTACATAATGAAAAATATTGAAAAAATATTTTTTAACCATATAATTACAAAATCACTTAAAATAACATAAAAACTAAAATTATAAATGCTAAAAGTTAGGGGGCCTACATCACACTCTCTTGAATCTCCTCAAGCCCCCTATTTTTTTCTACTAGCCCCTCACTATGCAAATGTGAGGCTTAAACTAGGTTCTCAGGATTTTATTAAGAGGGTGAGACTTAATAGAGTGGGATTTGGCAAAGTACCACTCGACCAAGTACATCTAGTCATGTATGTTAATTACGTGCTATGTGACACATACATGGATTCATTAAAGTTTTATGTGAATAAGTACTACTTGGTTGAGTTCTTCTTGGTCAAATCCTCTAGGTTAGCCTCAATTACAATAGGAAACTATGATTTTACCTTGAATAATCATCAATGAACAACATGAAGTATCTATCTCCATAATAACTTCTTGTCTTAGTAAGACCACACAATTCTGTATGCAGCAAACATAGCAATCCATTTTAACTGTATGTCTTATTCTAAAAAATAGATCTAGTTATCTTTCCTAACTGACATGCTTTATACATATTGTTAGGCTTCATTAGATTAGGAAAATATATTACAACATTAGTATCTCTAACCTTCACCATATTATCAAAGTTCACATGAAAAATCTTGTATGCGACAACCAAATGTCATCAGTCTTAGAAACGAAGAACTTATTCTAAATAGATATTAAATGAAATAGATTACCTATAGTTTGTGTATTATATGTAACTATATTTCTAGTGCCTTTAATGATTTTTCACATTCCTTCCATTGATTCCAATTAGTGGCCCCTATCTAGTAGTTTTCCAATGCTCAACAAGTTATCTCTTAAGCCTTCAACATACAATACATCATCATTACTATTCTTACCATCAAGAGTAGTATATCATTTTCCTTTAACCAAACACAAACTATTATTACTGAATCTAGAAACACCACCATCCCAATCTTCAAGGTTCACAAACTTATTTTTATCACCAATCATATGATGAGAACATCCACTATCAATAACCAATTCATCTCTTTTATCAACATGAAAAACTAAGGCTTTATCTTCACTAGGATTATCTTCTTTAATAGCACTAAATACATTCTCTTCTTTACTAGCACTAGACTCGTAACTAGACACACCTTCTTCAACATAAAAAATATTTTATGACCCTTAGGGTAGAATTTCTTATATATAAACTTAGATTCTTTAGAGACTTTATTCAAACATCTAGTTGTAATATGACCAATCTTATTATAGTTAAATAGTTTCAAAGGAAACTTTCCTTCATACTCACTAGAACCCTTAGGTAGTATTTTGGAAATGAAGGCTTAAAGTTCATCAATCTTCCTTTCCTCTAACATGATTTCTACCCATTTCTTAGCATAGTTCCTATCTTTAAATACCCTATAAGTACTGTCTTCATTTGCATGCTTAGTCTTACTGGCTTTGAATGCAATTTTACCCCTTATAAATTTCTTTCCAAGAGTAGTCATCCCATAGGTAAAAATTCTACTAGCCAAATATTCTCCTAGATTATATTAATTATAGTTCTCATTTCCTCGATAGACGTAACCTTCTCACTATAGCATGCATGAAAAGATCTCATGATTTTTCTTACAACTCCATCATCACACAAGGTACCAGAAACACATCTAATTGAACAAACTAGATCATTTACCCTTCACATATAGGATGAGATAGTTTCATTTTCACTCATCTTCATATCTTCATACTTCCCTTTAAGACCCTAAACCTTAGCTTGCTTAACATACTTGTCACTTGCATAAATAGTTTCTAATTTATTCCATACCTCATGTATTTTACTCAACCCATGGATGTGATTGTATTTTTTATCTAACAACGCACTGATCAAAGATTACCTTGATTACATGTTCTCATTGAATTTATTCTTTTCATCAGCAATAATGTTAGACAAGTCACTAGAAATGGTGTAAGCCCTCTCTATAATATCCCAATATTCATCTCCCATGCATGTCAAATAAGTATTCATCTAATCCTTCCAATTTTTAGGCCCAACAAATTTTCTCTAATACCAATTGTATGGCCCAATGAAGACAAGCACAACTAAGAGGGGGAGGGGTGAATTAGTTGTATATTACTTTAAAGCTTTAACACACTTAATCTAATAATGATCTAAAAGATAAATAGTAATGCAAGATCAATAACATATAACACAAAATAGCATATTTTTTCTCATGAAAACTTGACTAAGGAAAAACCCTGGTGGGAGTAAAACCCACTAGATAGATGTACTCTTCTAAAAGTAATGTCTGGTTAAGAGAAAATGAAAACAAAAGAGCAATGCACATGTTAATGCTAGATGACATTGAGAGGGGGGTTGAGTCAGTGTAACAAAAATCTCTAAATATTTTCACCACCAACTTCCACAAGATATAGCATGTAATGTAAATATAAAAAGAGTAACAAAGTAAATCAAACATCAAAAGAATTCAACACTTTAAAAAAGATATTTTTCTCATGGAAACCCTTGTTAGAGGAAAAAATCATGTGTGGAAATTTTTGGTCTAGTTAAGTATTTAATAATTACACTTTACTTAAGTTTACTTAGGATAATGCATTTGCATATTAGTTGTCATTGAGACACCTAGGAGTTTGCATTTCATTTTAGCACATGGTTCAGAGAAATTCCACTTTAGATGGTGATAGTTGTCATCTCATACCTCTGTGTGTGAGATCCACCTTTAGTGCTCTTATCACATTATCATCCTCTCATTTTTGCACATGTTGCACATACTTTCATGTACAATGGAGGATGATCCACCTTTGGTGGACATGTGATTTCACCTAGTGTGGTTGATAGTTTATCATCTCCTTATAATGTATTCTTCTCACATTGCCTATATATTTAGGCACTCCTACTTTATTTTCAATTCAATTAGCTATATTAAATTATTTAATTATTTTTCCTACCTATCTTGTGTTATCTCTTTAGCTTTTAGATCTTGGAATTTTCATTGTTTGACCTAGTAAAATTCTTACATGGTATCAGAGAGATATTGAAATTCTTACATGGTATCATAGCCATACGACTATCATTGTATAGCTTATTTTGAGAGAATTTTATTGCAGGTCAAAATTGGAGCTTGTTGGTGCAAGTCAGAGGTTGGCATCATATTGAGGAGGTCCGAAAACCCCTAAATACATTTATGTTTCTAAATTAGATATTTAAAGCCAAATCTAGAGCCATTTGAATTTTGAAAGTGTGCCAACGGTGACTCAAAAAAATAAAATTTAGAGGCAATTTTCAAACAATGATATCCCAATCATGCAGACTCCTTTTTTTGAGCAATTCTTTTTTGTTTTAGGGTATAATTTTAAGATCTACACAATGGTGCAGGTGGTTTTTGATCTTTGTTGCTGATGTTTTCTAAAAATTGCAAATTCTGATTTTACAACTTTAGAGGCTTAGTTTGGGCTCATATGTACATATTTTCAGGTTCTTTTTTTTGAAAGTGCGTGATTTTTTGACTACTTTCTATATTAGTTTGGAAATTTTTTTTATTAGACATAGTACTTTCAACATTTGGTCTATTTTGGCCTATATTTGGCACTTGTAATTTGTTGGATCCTTGAGTGGTTTTATGTCTTATTTGTTTGAGTCTACTATATCTTCATATTTTATGTTGTAATCATTGAAATAATAAGTCCACTTTGGTTCATTTTGGGAGGTTGAAATTATACACACACTATATATAAAGTGCCAAAATCATCTATTTTTGGGGGTTCTTTAGTTCATTGCATTTTGGTGGGTGCATTAATTTGTTGATCTCGTTGTTTCATGTGAGAAGTCCATCATGGATGGTTTAATTAGGTTGACAAGAGGAACCTTATGAAATGGAGGGAATTGGTTATTTCTCATCTTAGTGAGCATAACCTATTACCCTATTTGTATGATTAAAGACCTAAAAGTCCTTATTTCAATTGGGACTCTTACTCAAAAGTTCTTAATGTTATCTATTGGAATATGAATATGGATTTTATGGATACCCTTGATGACTACGAAGATTAGATAAGGACTATTCCTAATATTTGGACTATTCTTTGGGAAATGTATGGAGATCGACATGTTCCTCCACTCCCAAAAGGTCTAGAACCTCTAGTTGTAGCTCCTAATTCTCCTATAGAGATCACATATATTGTTTCTATTGATGATGCTTTCCTTCCTATAGCCATCATCTCTTGTGATTCAATGCAACATAATTATATGTGTATTCTAGTTATAGTTCCATAGAATGACTTCTTGATAGACATTGTGGGTTTATTTGTGGAGTTCGACATTGAGGATTTGGGAGACTTCATTGAGGACATTCATGTTCTCTTTGATAAGGATGATCCTTCTTTATTTGTTGTGAGGTAACACTCTGACCCTCATCTTCATTCTCTTTTTTTTTTATGAATAGAGACCTTTTCTATTAATATTAATATTAAAATATAGTATTCACAAAAAAATGGTTAGGGGAAAGAGTCACTGTGTGCAAGGCACATGGCTACTAGGCCGGAACCGTACAACTATTGATAAAAAAAAACCATAAAGAAGGAAGAACCCTCAAGTTGCAAGGGCATTAGCAAAAGAGGGAAGATGATCTCTATCATCCAGGTTGCCCCAAACATTGGGCCCTAGGGTCTGGTCAAGAATTGACTAGCCATCTTCTAGATCTTCTTTCTTTTAGTTCACCTTCTTCCCACTTGGGTGAGATAGGAAGCGTCAAGTGAGGGACTTTGTTGGAAGTGGTAGGAGGCCATGCAAAAACACTAGCCAAGGGCCAAGCAATAGAAATAGTAGTATAAATAAGTAGGGGAGACTAGCCAACACCCACATCCCTCTGAGGAGGAGGAGAGGCAGAGCAGTGATGCGATTGGTGTAGAGTCCTAGAGTGCCTGGCAGAGGAACTCTGACTATGACAATGGCCCCTAGGTGGCGTACGATCAGCCAAGAGGGAGTCCAGATGCACCCAAGAAATAGTACAAGGGGCATTACCCTAATGCTAAAGGAACTCCTTTAAATGGGCTACCTCTAAGGTAGCCCTATCTACTTGCACTTGAATCTGCATCATGACATTGTTACAAAGACATGCCTTAGCATAAAGAGAAATATGAATATCCAGAGAGCTATGATAAAAGAGAACAACATTTCATTCTTTCCATAAAGTAAACAAGATCTCTAGCCTAAAAGCATGCCATATCTGGGTGTACTGGGAAGGAATTCTGGGAGGATCACTAAGAAGTGCCATATGCCAAGAAAAAGGTTCAGGCCTAAATGGATAAAAGAGGTTGTGAATCTAGATCCATTAATTTTAGGCACAATGAGAGTACCAAAAAATGTTCATGAGCATCTCAGAATGACCACAAAAAGGACATTTAGGATTAGGAACACCCAAATGCCAGAGTTGAGCTCACAAAGGTAAGCCCTAGTAAAGAAATGAGCAATATTAGGCTCAGTGATAGAATCCAAAATAGTGCAAAATCACTAGCTCCAATTATTCTCAGAAGAGGAAAGATTCCATCATTGGTTGAGAGAATCAATCATGGGAAAATGGGGCACAAGACAATAATAGCCAAGCTTGGGATTGTAACTGGTGAAGGGCGTAGTAGGATACCATTTCCAGTCCTTCCACCAAGGTTTAACTGACTGAATTCCTGACTTGTGTAGGAGGTGAGGCAGAATGGCCAAAACCAACAAGTTGTAAGTTTGACAATCTGGGCGAATGAGCCAGAACCACACCTGAAGGTCATCCCAAGAATGAAGACTTATAGTGGCTCTGGAGAAAATATCTTTTAGGGTTTGTATGCAACGTTTGTGAAAATGAAGAGCACTAACACCTTGGATTCTAGCAAGCAGAATCCCTTGTTGAGAAAATAAGGGGGACCACCAAATATTCTGTTAGTTAAGAGAAAGCCCATCTTGAAAACCATTCCCAGCCTCGCAAAGCCAGGGCTTGACAAACACCCAGGCTCTCTAGATAATTTTCATGAAAAAAGTGCCCTGGATCTAAACAGGTTCCTTTATAACAAGAAGAGTTTGAAATCCAATCCCCTTCAAGGCAGGTTTGTGGAAAGGGTACCCAGACAAAATACAATATCAAATTTTTTTTTTCCAGACCTCATTACCTATGTGGCATCACACAACCCATTTTGCACAAAGGGCTTGCCCTTGTTTTTGGGGATCGAGCTGACTGAGCCCACTGGCAACTTTGGGAAGGCAGCAAAAATCCCAGGCAACTCTGTGGAAGCCATGGTGGTCAATAACAGAGGCCCAAAGGAAATCATGCAATAATTTCTTGAGCTTCTTGTAAGAATCTTTTGAAGGAGCCCAACAAGAATAGTAGTACACATGCGTGGCCACTAGAATCTTGGAGAAAATCTGAAACTTTCTTGGGAGATAGAGCGTCTTAATGATCCAATAAGTAAGATTTTTTCAATTTTGGCAATAACTGCATTCCATCGATCCATAGGATGAACTTGAAAAGAAAAGGGAATGCCAAAGAAATGGAAAATTCCCCTTGCTAAATCCTAGATCAACCAAACTGAGATAACCAAGGTGGCTTGGGAAGAGTAGATTGTTTGTAGTAGAGGGTTTTATTCCATTGAATGGCTGAACTAGAAGCCAGACAAAAAGTGTTTAAACACTTCAAGGCTGCCTGGATATTCTCTTCATCCTCTTCCAAAGTGAGGAAGGAATCATCAGCAAAATGGCCATTAACCAACTATTGAGAAGAATCAGGAAAGGAAATTCCCCAAACATGACCCATAGAAATGGAGTGCACAAGTAGGTAGCCAAAACCTTCAGCCGCCAAGACATATAAGGAAGGAGCTAGAGGGCATCCTTGTCGAATAGATCAAAAGAGCCCAAAAGTAGAATATTGTTGGCCATTGATGGTGATGCAGGTAGAGGCATTACTAAAGAGAATCTATACATATTGAAGAAATCTAGGCCCTAAGCCTAGAGTGTGAAGCATAGAACTAATAAAAGGCCATTCAATGTGATCATAAGCTTTAGAAAATTAAATTTTAAGAAAGAGGGCTTTTTCTTGGACTTACGAGCCCATTCCATTCCTTCCTAAACTATAATGATATTGTCAAGAATGAATCGAGACTTGATAAAGCCATTTTTCCCTAGCCTAACAATCTGCAGAAGAATGTGCCAGAGTTTGAGTGTCAGGGCCTTGGCAATGATCTTATAAGAGACATTGAGAAAGGTAATAGGCCACTAGTTGCAAATGTCCTCTGGGTCCCCAGCTTTGGGAATGAACTTGATAATGCCCTGGTTAATGATAACCCCAAGAGAATGGGAATGAAAAGCTTAAAGATAGACCTAATCAAGATCAGGACCAATGGCATCCTAGAGGGCTTTGTAAAACTCACAAGGGAAGCCATTACATCTTGGCACCTTATCATCAGCCATAGAAAATACCGCTTCATGAAGATCCTGGATGGAAAGTAGTTGATCATAGAGGACACGCTGAGCAGGGGAGACACACTATAGAACAACAATGGTGTAGTTAGCAAGAGATTTCTCACTGGCAGGAGAAGATCCATGAGTAGCAAAGACCTATTCATATTGGCGAACAAAGGCTTCCAAAATATCAGGAAGCTCCGTGAGGAGGCCATGACCTTGTCTAATTCTGGTTATGCCCACTTTGGTATGACGAGGATGGAGAGTAGCAAAAAACTCTTTATAAGCTTGGTCTCTAACTACTGAGAAGAATCAGGCAAGGAAATTTGCCAAACATGACCCATAGAAATGGAGTGTGCAAGCAAGTAGCCAAAACCTTCAACCACCAAGACATATAAGGAAGAAGCTAGAGGGCATCCTTGTCAAATAGATCGAAAGATCCCAAAAGTAGAATATTGTCAGCCATTGATAGTGATGTAGGTAGAGGCATCACTAAAGAGAATCTATACATATTGAAGAAATCTAGGCCCTAAGCCTAGAGTGTGAAGCATATAACTAATAAAAGGCCATTCACTATGATCATAAGCTTTAGAAAAATTAATTTTAAGAAAGAGGGCTTTCTGTTGGACTTACGAGCCCATTCCATTCCTTCCTAAAATAAAATGATATTGTCAAGATTGAATCAAGACTTGATAAAGCCATTTTTCTCTGGCCTAACAATCTGCACAAGAATGTGCCAGAGTTTGAGCACTAGCACCTTGGCAATGATCTTGTAAGAGACATTGAGAAAGGTAATAGGCCACTAGTTGCAAATGTCCTCTAGGTCCCCAACTTTGGGAATGAACTTGATATTGCCCTGGTTATTGATACCCCCAAGAGAATGGGAATGAAAAGCTTAAAGATAGACCTGATGAAGATCGAGACCAATGGCATCCCAGAGGGATTTGTATAGCTCAGAAGGGAAGCCATTGTATCCTAGGACCTTATCATCAGCCATAGAAAATACCACTTCATGAAGATCCTAGATGGAAAGTAGTTGATCATAGAGGACACATTGAGTAGGGGAGACACACTGCAGAACAATAGTGGTGCAATCAGCAAGAGATTTCTCACTGGTAGGAGAAGATCCCTGAGTAGAAAAGACCTATTCATAGTGGCGAACAAAGGCTTTCAAAATATCAGGAAGCTCTGTGAGGAGGCCGTGACCTTATCTAATTCTAGTTATGCCCACTTTGGTATGACGAGGATGGAGAGTAGCAAAAAAATCTTTATAAGCTTGGTCTCCAAATTTTAACCAGTGAAGCCGAGCTTTGATCTGGGCACCTTTGGTAGCATAGTTGTCAGCAACTTGCTTCTGATGGCGTAACTTGGCAATGTTAATTTGCAAGTTCTAATTGGAAGGATTCTGGGCTAAGGCCTTGGTAGAAACATGCATGGCTTTGGTGTTGACATCAGAGGATCTAAAATGATACTTGGCCAGCTGCCTACCATAAATGTGCAAAAAACATTTTGTACACCTGATTCCATCATTCCACCATTGAATCCGGCCCGGTGACTAAGAAGGCCTAGGCTCAAGGTTCTAAATCTAATCAATGTGGGCCACCATGGAAGGGTGGTGAAGGAAAGAAGTATTAAATAAGAATTGTGTGGTGGGAGGCTATGCCTTAGCTGTCTACCAAACAATATTAAATAGAATGGGAAAATGATCTGAGAAGGTCACATCAACAAAAGCAGTAACCGGTAAGGATTTCTTTTTAGAAAAAAGAGAAAAAAGATTGTGCTGAGATCATAGCATGATCGAGCCTTTTATGAACTTTGTCAGACAAGGCTTTGTAATTAGACCCAGCGTGCCAGGTCCCATCAGAATGACAATGACCAACATTGGGATCAAAAAACCCTAATTTATTATGCATGTAGTTCGAGGCCTCTCTCTCTAGTTGTCCATCAAAATGGAAAAAGGCCATCCTTGTCAGATGCCATTTTGACCATATTAAAATCACCACAAATAAGCCAAGTAGTAGGTGGTAGAGAATCTGCAAGCCAACACCAAAGGTGAGCTCTCTCAATAGCATCATTGGGAGCATAAACATTAACTATGCCAAAAGAATGATTCTTAGTAATGAAGGTGGCCCAAACAACTCTCTGCATGGGATCTGAACCATGACTAGCCAAAAAAGAATTTTAGCTAGGAGAGAGGAGAGTAGAAAATCCACCTTGACCAACCTCATGTTGAGAACATAGAGCAAGGATCTTAGGCCAAATAACTTTGCAAGAAACATCAAGCATAAAACCAAAAATTTTAACTTCTTAGAGGCATAAAACATCCAGATTGCTAATACAATGATGCAAATCCCTAACAAAAATTTTTTTGGGCAGGTTTGTCAACCCATGAACATTCCATGAGATGTACTTCATGGAAAAATAATGTCATCCATTCCATCTCCTTCCCCAAGGGAAGAAAAACCATTAGACAAATAACCTGGGGTAAAAGCAGACCAAGAAAACTCCATGGAAATGTTATGCCATTTTTTCTACAAGCCTCCAAGCCCATTCTCAGCACGCCTAGGAGGGCTACAAGAATGCTACAAAGGAGTGGAAGAGGCAATCTCTATGGTCACCTAAGGCTTATGGACTAAGGGAATGATAGTGTGGGAGTCAAAAACTTCTTTCCCCTGTGAAACAAAGTTTGAAATCAGAGTGACAACTCACTAGAAACCTCAATAGCTGGTGGTGGTGGTTGGGATGAGGAAGCCGAAGCAGGCTACTTGGCTGGATTGTTGCAGCGGTTGATTGTAACCCATTCATCTTTCTTAATCTCTTCTTTTTTTCCACTCTCAGTCGGCTGAGAGCCAGAGTCCTTAGGAGGAGACTTGGTACAAGGCACTGCTAAAGGGAAGTCCTTAATCTTGTTCTCCACAAATTGACAACAATAGAAAGTGTTAGGAAGGTTGAGATAGAGAACTTTCTGGGTGAAGGTGGTCTCACTAACCTAAATCTCAATAGACTCTTTGAGGTCCCTAGAAAGGTCAACCTTAACACAAAGTCATTTTTGAGGCTAAGGATTGAGAATGGGAAAAACAATATCATTCTAAGACATACCTTGTGAAACACTTTGGGAAAAAAATTGTGAGGGAATTTTCTTGGCAGTTCAATTGCTATCCAAAACCACACCAGCACCAGCATGAACTGTTGGGTGAGTAGTGGCCGAAGCCATAAATACTAGGCTACTTCCTGCAATAACTGTGAAGTGAAAGAAGGACAAAAAATGGAGAGAAGCGATGCAAGGCAAAAACCTTAGCAGAGCATAGAGTGAGCATCCCCATCTTCATTCCTCACTTGATCAGTCTTTTGAGTTTGATATGACTGTGGATCCTTTGATACAACATTCAGAGGTCTCTTTATCTTTAGAGAATAAATTTGAGTCCTTGGAGATTGGAATTCATGAGTCTCAAACTTTGCTTGAGATGTCATATTGCATGGCTGATTATACTCATGTGTTGGAGATTCCTATACAATTTCTTGAGACATCATACATTTTGAGGTTTCTTCTTAGAGATTAGGGAGGATTCATTGATACACCTATGGACTTGTTTCTTCCTAAGGGGAGGAAATAAATTCAATTTTCTTGGTGCAATTTCTACATTGATCCAGGCGCATCTATCATGGGTGTACATTCTACATTGATGGAGGGGTGGGTGGCTGCAAGAACTTGAGTCCCACTTTTGGCCAAAAAGTGGAAGTGTTTTCTCTATTTTTCAAAATTTATGTCAATTGATGTTGAAATTTGAGGCACTTAAAGATTGAATCTTGGAAAACTTTAGTAATATAAAATTTAGTTCTCGAAGTCTATTTTTCAAATATGTAATTTATTTCAATACCCACATGATATAAATTGAATTTTAGTAAGCATGTTTAAAAAACACTTTTTGAAAATGCATGTTTCAGGACCACACCTCACACATGTATGACCACCCTTTTTTGAAGTAAATAAATGAATTTTTGTGAATCATTTTGGTAAAAGGCACCTAAAACACTGAAGATTGATGAGAATATTTTATATTTTGTTTATTGAATATTTTTTAAATTAATTTTTAATTGACTATAAAGTACATTTTTTAAACCTCGAGGGTACGACCACCATAATTTGATGATAAATTCACCCTTTTCAAATTTTTTTTTAATTTGAAGGAAATTCTATGTAGATTGATGTCATATAACTCATTTTTCAAAAAATGTAAAATTAAAAAAGTTATTAAAATTTTAGTTAACCTTAGTATTTCAAGTTTAGGTGCCACTTTGGATTAATAAATATTGTAAAAATATTAAAATATATCATATCACTATATAATTTATATTTTTATAATCTGCACAATAAGAGCTAAAATGAGTTTTCATTAAATATCAAAAAATTCATTCAGGAAGGTGTCCAAAAAATTATGGCAAGGCAAAAAATTTATACTGTAATACACCTTAGCCATATTTTTGTAGGGCCAAGCATAGGATCAGTTCCACCAAACTTGTCCCAAACCAAAAACCAAGCCAGCAGGTATGGTTCACATTCATAGTTTTATAAAATAGGCACCCATTTTTTTAATTTAAAAAAATGGTCGCCCATTTTGTGAAATTAAAAAATGTGTGCCTGTTTCATTTAAATAGTTGGTGCCCATTTCATTTAAATAATGGGTTCCCATTTTATAAAGAGTCATTACAGCCAAAAACTAGGACAGTGGGCCTGGTTTCAATGATTGACGAGTTTTCAGTCATTATTTTTAATGATCCATACTAGGAAAACATAATATTTTGATCAACATTCTCTTTTTTTTGTCTTGTTTTGGATGTGACATGAAAAGAATCATTTGAACTCAAATCTTGGTGCAAAAATGGGATCAAACCAAGACAGAAAGATTCTAAGGAAGGTTCTTACAACTGAGGAGGTTGCAACAAATAGAGAGGAGGAAAAATGATAATGGGAAAGAAGAAAAAGACTTCAAAAACTAAATAATGTTGGAGCATCGAGTTCAACAATTGTGTCACAAGAGGAGGACAATAAAGACACCATAATGGATGCAAAGGTTGAAGAAGAAATTTTAGGTGCATCTTTTAATCCAGTATTGGATACAAGTATGCCTTCACTACCAAATGTAACTTATTCTGATAAAGAAGTTCATCAATTGCTAGAAGTAGGCTACAATTAAACAATTTAAATTTTATTCCTAAAAATAAATTAATACATTTAATTACACATAAAATTCCACAAATTAGTAATGTTAATCATAATGATAAAGGAATTGAATGTCAAACCCTGATTGAAACTAAAAATCAAACACCAATTCAAATTGAAATCAACAATGTGGATGTAGACATAGAAACACTGATTGGGAAAGAAATTCCTTTGGATGATAATGAAATAAATATATAATTTCAAATAAAAAATGATGTGATAGACAATCTACATGGTTTAGTTTCATGGAGAGAGATTAGGACACACATGAGCAGATTGTTTAGATAGTTTTTTTATAATAAGAAATTTTGGTTTCGATGTCAATTAATGTTACAATTAATTAAAATGTCTAAAATGCAAAAAGTGATGAAGAAGTTAGGTATTTATTTGAAATCAAAGAAGAAGGATGAGTCTCTAAAACAAGTTGTATCAACTGTTGCTAGTACCTTTGACACAATTGGAAAGAAAAGTCATTCTAAAGATAGCAATGCGGCATGCTGAGCAATGACAACAACTTTAGTAAATAAAACTACTACTAATAAAAGAATGATTTCAAACATAATTGGATATCTTAATATTCATTGTTAAACTTTAACAAGAGCTGTAAAGAGAAGAGTTAACTTTGAAAGTGATCCAACAAACCATTTATGGACCTTTAGTGGCAGACTCTCGAGGTCTAATATGAAACTTACTAGGGTGAAGTCAAAACTTTGATTGAAAATTTTTGGCATGATAATACAAGAGTATCCCCTAATGCTAGAGATGTTCTCAAATTAAGAGTTGGTTCAAAATTTTGTGATCCACATCCAAAACACCTTTTGGATATGACTCAAACTGAATTGTATAAACAAATTATGGATGACAAGGTGTTAATTATTAGTATTAGTCAAAGATCTTTTGAAAAATGTAAACCATCGTATGTAAGGATTAACAAAGAAAGAATCACCTGTTGTTGCAAAACTCATGTTCAATTTCGTTATCATTATGATAGTTTTTCAATCTATATGTTCTACTATGCATACTAATGAAATGTTACAGGAATGAGGTATATATATACCACCTCAAACTATAAGGGAGTTTATATCAAGTTTGTTTTGTAACCCACCTAAAGAGAAATTTTATCTTTTGAATGCATGTGTTTCTTGTGTATGTTATGTATGTGGAAATCTTACATTATTAGTGTTAGCATGTGCAAAAAATTTCATGGCTCTAGCTCTCTTCCCTTGGTCTCTGCAATGTTTTTCATGTCTCTGGCTAAAAACCCTTAGCAAAAAATTAAAAAAACTAGCTATTACTAGGAAAAACCCTTTGTTTTTACCCTGGCCTTGTTATAATTTTAAGTTAACTTTTTGGGTCACTTAAAATCTTATATTCTACATGTGCTATTCAAAAAGACTTCTTTACATGTCGCGTGGTTAGGTTTCATGTGTAGGTGGGTCTCCTTTAAATATTTCCTAAGTCGTCAGTTAATCTTTCCTAAGTTCCCAGTGCCCTGCAAGGTTTAAATTTTCCTAAGTCCTAAGCTTTAATTCTTCTTACTGTTTCAGCTTTGTATTTTCCTGGGCCCGGCTCTCTGACACCATCTCCATCCGACAGTGGCCATATCTTCTCAAGTGATGTGGCAGAGGCTTTAGATCTTAAGATCGCCATTGATCTCACTAGGTGACATTGCCTTTCCTTTTAAGTGGGTCCATTGCCATGTTGGAACAGTTGGCATTCTCTCATTGGTCAGTATGTTGCTGAGAGGGATCCTATTAGTGGGGTTTGTAGTGAAGGCTTTTCAATCTACAGTTGGCGCATGATCTTAAGGAATATTCTTCCTCTTTGAGATCATGCGCCATCCATTGATTTCAAATCTAACTCAACATATGTCAGTGGGACCTAATTTTTTGATGGGTCAGAGGGTCCTGACATCCATAATCCATCCAACAACAGGTGTAAGTTCTCATGGAATCTGTTAGACCTATGAGATCTTATGCCAGCCATTGATCTCATTTGTCTCAAATGTATCTTTGGCATTGGTCCCAGTGTCAGGTGGTGCTGATTTGGAGGTTTTTTATTGGCCCACGTAGCATGAGGTGGAATCCTATTAGTGGGACCTGGTTTCTGGATGTGCTAGTGGGTCCTGATCTTATTAGTGAATCGACGAACGACGTATAATATTATGGGTTTTTGCAAAGGCTTAAGATCTTGTCATAGTCATTGATTTTGTTTCCTATCAGATGGTTGTCAGAGATGGGAGGAGATTCTTGATCTAACGGTGGGTGTGTAATCTAATAGAATCTTGGAAGTCTTTGTGAACTTTAGACGATCGTCGATCTTCCTGATGTGGGCCCGGTCAAAGTTTCTCAATATTTTGGTGGTTGGGATAAGTGTTTAGTGGCCTGACAAATTTGAAAAGGCTTCGCTCATTCGTGAAGAAAGACGGTAGTTCTCTAAATGTTTTAGTGGTTCATTGAACAAGCGTTCGTGTAATCACTAAACTATCTCATGAAGATGTAAAGTATCTTGCGACCTGGTGGAAATGTTTGTTGCCAATTCGCTAAATTTGATTGGGGCCCTTTTAAGAGATAAGTCATAAAGTCTGTGAGGCATGAAGATCAGACAGTCATGACTTAAAGTTGATGGAGATTTAAAATTGGACCGCCGATTTGTTGAAAGTGCCATAAGGTAGCCATTTGATTTCAAATTTGAATTTGCAGAGGGTTCCTACGACTAGAAGGACTAAAATTCAATACAGAAGTGACTGGTGCTAGTGGGAGATGATTTGTTTACTATTGCAATGTGGTCCAGGGTGTTCTTTGATCATTTGCAGGGTTTGTACTGTGTGGTTTTGTGCATGAGGCATGTTGTAGGGTTGACATTTTAAGTGGTTCTCAGTACCTTCATAGAGAATTTTTCATGATTGAGGATCATTCTAGGATTCTCTTTCTCCTGATTGCCTGGGTTTCTTCCCATGTGATAAATTTGTAGCCATTTCCAGTTGGTTGGGTGGTTGAAACCCTAACCCTAAGTCATCTGTAGCTTGTTGCATTCTCTTTGAGAATTCCAAGATGACTAGGGAGTATAAGTTGCAAAATTTTGACTGAGTAGGGGTTCCAAAAACTTTCTTTGGTCCCAAGCTAGTTGTTCATGGTGTTTTACTGATAGAGGAGCTGGATTTTGTATCTTTTCCTATCCTTGTGTTGTTCTGATTGTGTATTGATTCTAAATGTATTAGTGAGAATGTTATTGAGTTCCAATCTTGCATTTGTGTATGTCTTCTTATTTCGATTCTAAACTCATATATGTTAATGTCACAAAGTGTGTTAGCATATGGTAAACAAAGAGTATTGTGAAGTCATCTATGAGTTCCTAACAAAGTTAGGATTAAAGTCTTTTAGGTGGGTTCAGTGAGTTTGCAACCAAGCAGGAATCTGATGTCCTTGTGTCTAAGGGAGAGGGGTAATAGGCAAAGCACTTATCCTAGATTCAATTGTGTTTGAATTAAGGTATTCAGTTGATGTATGTAATTGGGTGACTCTTTGCCCTAGGTTAAGGCACTAGTCCATCCTTTGGAGGCATTTCATTATCATCAACCATACACACAAACATTCAAATGATAAAATCTTAAAGCAGTTAGTAAAGAGTATATAGTTGTATATCATTTAGTGATTCCTTTCAAGAAGTGAATCAAGGGTACACCTGCCTGAGCAATAAGGCTCAAAGTGTAGGAGGATCTCTCTTGATCCTTGTTAATTGGCCCTCTTCCTTGTAGACTTTGGATTGGTGATAGAGTCAAAGTTATATTAAAGTTATCCATCAAAGTATAAATCTACAAGTTGAAGATCAAAGAGAACTCCCAACAAAATTGTGACTCTACTAGGGAGAACAACAATGAAGTAGTATATCTGTTAGGACTTCTGGGTGGGACTACATTGTAAAGTCAAAATCTTTTGTTGACCAGATAGATATAAAGGTTGTAAGTGCACTCTTGTTTTCCTGTTGTATTTTAAGTAAAGATTTCCCATCTAGGTGGGTGGTGACTCAAAAGGTAAGAACCAGTGCTATATATTGTAAATCATGGACAAGAGGAGGAATACTAGGTCGTTTGTCAGAAAGAATCTAGAGGTCACTCTGGAGGGATTTCCTAGACAGGAGAAGAAAAGTTGGATTAGAAGGAATGGTGAGTCTACTAGTGCTCCCATGAGAGAACAAAGAAATACTAGAGGTAGAGCACCACATGTTTGATCAAGTGAGGATGGTTCACATGATAGAGTTTCTAGATCAAATGGTGGTCGCTCTAAGGATAGATTTTATGATACCCTAGAGACTGTATTTCAGGACAAGGGTCCATTGCCTGCAAGTCGAGATGAACAAATTAGAGAGATGGGTTTCGAAATTGATTTAGATCTTGATGAAGATAATTTCAAAAGAGAGCCCATGAGACCAAGGCAAGTCCACTTCCCATATCAAAATCTTTTTGATATGGATGGGTCATCAGGTTTTGATGACATTATGGTAGATCTTGATGATTTAAATGCATTAAGGTTATAGTTGGCAGAGAAGGATGCCATACATAAGAGGTTACAAGAGGAGAGAGAGGCTGAAAAGGTAAATGCTCTGATAGAAAGATAGTCTCTCCTTAGAAAAATTAATGAAATTAAGGAGAGAAGAAGGATGCTTGCTTCTGCTCCTAAAACTTTGTAGCATGATGTCTTTGGTGATCTTAATGCCTTGAGGAGTGAACAAGCGCACTTACTACAAGATCAAGAATTTGATAAGGAGGGCCTTGTGGTTAGACAAGTGCAAATTTATGTTCCTTTTCCTAAAGATAAAGATGGGCATGAGATCAATAGGCCTAATGTTGCCACTGGTGAGAAAGGAAAGTAGAAGATGGTGGGACATCAAACAAGTAAATCATTGACAATACTCGGGGTCCCACCACCCAATTTAAATAAGGACACAGAAATGGAGAGAAGAAGAAAAGAAGATGAGGACCTTGCAAGAGAATTAGAGAAGGCTGAAATTGAAGCTTCCATTGCAAAAAAGAGAAGAAAGATCCAATTCTTGAAGGCTTCATCAGCTAATGCTCTTGGCCCATCTCCTACTGAACTAGGTATGCCATCTATGACTACTACTATTCCACTTAGTAATGCTACTAGTTCAATTCCTTCTTCATCTGCTAGGATAGGTGCTGATCCTAGGCAATAGTCAAATGCACAAATAAATGTAAATGCTAATGTTGATCCTAGGGTTAACACTAGTTCAAGTTTTCAAAGAAGACCTATGCAATTAGAAGGCTATAGGAAAATTAGTTTTGATGGAATTCCTGGCTACCCAAATGCTTTTCCAAATGATATAAGAGATAAGGTACCTAAGTTTTCTAGTTATTACTTGTGAAGAGCATCTTAGGTTATTTGTTGATATGCTTAATGATTATGAGGTAGAGCATGAGGATGTAGTCATGAAATTATTTGTTCAATCTCTAATGGAGGATGCTAGAGATTGGTTTAAGAGACTTCTTGACAAATGTATTGATACTTGGGATTATTTTGAGAGATGTTTTAAAGAGTAGTATGATGATAGGCCTAATGCTAGTTTCATGTTGAATGAATTCAATACCATAAGGAAAAATCAGAATGAGACTGCAGCTGAATTCAACATGAGATTTCAGAAGGGTATGCATAAGTTGTTCCAAGTTATGCGGTTAGATGACAATGTCTGTCTGACCACATATTTCAATGCATTTGATGGAAAAATGGGATATTTGTTGAGGGATAAAGAACCAAGAACTCTTAGGGATGCTTTTAGGATTGCTTTCAATATTGAGAACAATATGAAAATATCAAGAAAATTGTGGGGAAAGAGAGATGACCCAAAGTTGTTTGGGGACAAGAAATACAAAAAGGAAAATGATAAGAATATTGGAGATGGGAGGCAAGAGGAAGATAAATTGGATAAGGTTCTTAATTCATTGAAGGATTTGAAGGCACCTATAAATAGGAACATCAGTGCTCCTACCAATGTGAGGCCTCTGTTCAAGAACAATTTCAATAAGCAGAATAGATTGCAGAACTACCCCTACAACACCCAATGGAAGGATGGAAACCCTATTGTCCCTATTGTAAGAGGAAACAATGATAGAGGTGTCCCTGACCCTCTACAAAAGGCTTCAATAAATGTCATGGAGGACATACCTTGGTGTGTTGCATGCCAGTCCCCTCATTTTGTAGAGCATTGTGTAGTTGCACAATCTATGGCTGCAAATCAGGATTGTGGCAATGAGGAGATAGATCAAGAAGATGTTGGATGCAACATGGCTTCTTCATATCTAGGATATGAAGAAGATTATAATTTTGATGAAGAGGAAAATGTAAATGTGAAGAGACACAATCGGGCCCTTTTTCATCAAGAAGTTTTTTCTGATAGTGAAGACATTGATAGGAAGACATGTAATATGAACTCTTCTTCTAAGCCAGTAAATTTGAGAAGGCCTTCTAGAGAAGAGATGGATAGGATTACTATAGAAATGATTGCCCAAGTGCAAACCAGAGGCATGGTGGCAAGAAATACAAATGAGAAAGTTGCAGGAATGTTTATAAAGAGTACCAACTTCAGAGAGAATAATGAGAACAAATCAAAAGGTGATCACATGGTGAAATTCAAGAATGTAAAAGGTAAGAATTGTAAGCCTAAGGGAGTTAGAATTGAAAATAATTCTAGTGAGATTGAGAGGCCAGTTAACACAATGGCTAAGATTGAAAAATTGAGGGTGGCCAATACACCTAATGTGTCAGATAAGCAAAAGGATAGTAAGGTAGTGCAGATTGAGATTCCTTCTTCTGCTCCTATTGATATGTTATCTGTATTGTCCCAAATTACAGTTAAGGTTCCATTATCAAAATTCTTGAGGATCCCTGAACACAAAGATAGAGCTATTGCATGGGTAGGTAATGTTCATAAAAATGATGTTTCATGCAATGGATCTCAGGATAAAGCTTTGAAAGGTGTTGCTACTCAGGGAATTGTGTCTCAAATTCCTCCAATATACTTGGATAGTTCTGTCAATGCCAGCCTTGAAAATATTGATCCATTCTTTTTAAGTGTTCTTGTGAATGGAATGAAGTTGAGAAATTGTATGATTGATAGTGGTGCCTCTAATACTGTCATGCCTTTCAAAATCATGGAGAAGTTGGGCCTTAAAGTTGATACAGTGCAAGGTAGATGTTGTGAAATGGATCAGAGGGAGGTACCAATTATTGGGACTATCAATGCAATGCCATATAGGCTGGCAGCATATCCAGAGAAAGTGTTAACAATGAGAGTTTTGGTGGTGGATATCCCTCCTCATTATGGGATGCTACTATCTAGAAGGTGGAATGCTGCCATGGGTGGAAGTTTATAGTGTGATCTGTCATATGCCACTTTCAAGATTGATGATCAGTTTGTCAAGATTGAACGAGAGCCAAGAGTATGCCACATGATTGAGAGAAATATTGATAATGAAACTACATGTTTTGTGGATAATGATATTAATGCTTTTAGGGCAGAGATCCCTATATTTGAAGAGGAACCTATTTTGTCACCTATCTTTGTTGAGGTAAGTGCTAATTTTGTGAAGGGTGATTTGTGGATAATGTACTTTGATGGTGCAAATTGCAAAGATGGTGCAGGAGAAGGTATTTTACTTATTTCTCCTGATGGAAATACCTACAAATTTTCTTTCACATTGAATTTCTTTTGAACCAACAATATAGCAGAATATGAGGCTTTGTTGTTAGGATTGAGGTTGGCACAAAAGCATGGTATTAAGTGTTTAAGTGTTGTTGGCGATTCTAAGTTGGTGGTGTCCCAAGTCAGGTTAGTATATGCTTCCAAGAACAAGAGGTTGAAATAGTATAGGAATGCAGTTTGGGATTTGATTGAACATTTTGATGCCTTCAATATTGAGTGGAAGGATAGGAGTAATAATAAGATGGTTGACTTGTTAGCCAATATTGCAATCAATCCCAATGATATTACATTTTCTGGTATCTCTAAAGTTGAAATTTAGGCTGGGCCTAGCATACTAGATAATATTGAGAATTGGCAAGTTTTTGATGATGATAATGATATCTTGAAGTTTATGGGTTGTGAGGATCAGTATCATGGTCAGGAATTTGATTGTCCAGCCTTGGTTGAGTCAGTAGAAGGAAGGGAGGTTGTCTTTGGCAATGAGGTCATTCAGCTTAGAACTAACAAGGTGCCCAAGGGGCTTGTTGTTTTGGAGACTATCTTTGATAACCAGGATAGAGTTCAAAAGAATATCAAAAGAGAAGATCATGCTAATCTAGAGGAGATAAATCTTGGAACACATGAGGCACCTAAGAAGGTATACATTGGTAGAGATATATCTCAAAAGGTAAAGAAATCTTTGATTGAATTATTGAGAAAATTTAGGCATGTTTTTGCATGGTCATATGATGACCTAAAGGTTTATAGAGAAGATTTGTTTTAGCATATTATTCCATTGAAAGAAGATGCTAAACCTTTCTAATGAAAACAAAGGCCTATTAATACCACTTTGGCACCCAAGATGCAAGAAGAGTTAATGAAGCTGAGAGATGCTAGAATTATCAAGCCTATAAGGCACTCTTCTTGGGTGTCAAACCTTGTTCCTGTCAGAAAAAAAGAATGGTGACATTAGGCTTTGTGTGGACTTCAGGAATCTGAACATTAGCTCATTAAAGGATAATTATTGTCTGCCCAATATGGAATCTATTTTGCAGAGAGTAACCGGATCAGAATTGATGTCTATGATGGATGGTTTCTCTGGCTACAATCAGGTCATTGTCAAGGAATCAGAGCAATTCAAGATAGCTTTCACAACACCTTGGGGGACATATGTTTATGTGAGAGTGCCTTTTGGCCTCACAAATGCTGGTGCTACTTTTCAGAGGGAAATGGATGTTGCCTTTTTAGATTTCATAAATGATTTCCTTATTGTATATCAAGATGATCTAACTACCTATTCCAAGGAGGAAGAAGACCATTGCACTCATTTAGAAAGAATGTTTGTGAGGGCCTTGGAATTTGGCATTTCTTTGAACCCAAGGAAATGTGCTTTTGGTGTCATTGAAGGTAAGTTGCTTGGCCATTTGGTTGGCAAGAAAGGAGTAAGAATTGACCCTAAAAGGGTAGTAGCTATTGAAAAAATTTAGAGACCAAAGAATGTTAAAGGAATTCAGTCCTTCTTTGGTTAGGTCAATTTATTAAGGAGGTTTGTGACAAATTTTGTAGAGGTTACCAAACCTATTTCTAAGATGTTGAAGAAGGGATATACAATAAATTGGGAGGGTGAGCCTAATGAGGCTTTCAAAAGTATCAAGTAGGCTATCAAAGATGCACCAGTGCTTAAGGCACCTGATTATAATTTTCCAATGCATATCTTTTCCTTTACATCTTTTCACACTATTGCTGCAGTTTTGTTACAAAAGAATAAGGATGGTTTTGAGCAGCCTATTACATTTTTTAGTAAATCTTTGCAGGCTATAGAATTGAAGTATGACATAAATGAAAAATAGGCTTATGCACTTGTGAAGGCAATCAAGGCTTTTAGGTGTTACTTGATGGGAGCAGCTGTGATTGCTTTTGTGCCAAGTGCAGTTGTGAAGGATATTTTCTCATAGCAAGAGGTGTCTGGAAGAAGATGTAGATGGATCAATAGGATCCAAGAATTCAATGTTAAGGTTAAGATTACTAAGTTGGTTAGAGGACAAGGATTGGCAAAACTGATGGCCCAATCCAATCTTGATGCAAATCAAGTAAATCATTCTGAAATTGATTACACATGTGAGATGGATGATTGTATTTGGTATCAGGATATCATCTATTACTTGAGAAACATGAAATGTCTAGATAACATGAATGATAATCAGAAAAGGACATTAAAATTATAGGCCATCAAGTATGTAATTGTGAAGTGTAAATTGTATAGGAAGAATTTGGATTGCATATTTTTAAAGTGTGAAGATGAAGATCAAGCTAACAAGTTGTTGAAAGAAATGCATGAGGGATTTTGTGGTGGGAATTACATGGGTAAAAAAACTACTCATAAGATCTTGAGAGTAGGATTTTGGTGGCCCACAATCTTCAAGGATGCAGAACAGTTGGTGAGGAGGTGTGATGCTTGTCAAAGGTTCTCTGGTAAGCTTAAATTTTTAGGTAATGTGCCATTAAAACCAGTAGAAGTTCAGGTTCCTTTCCAAAAATGGGGAATTGATTTCATAGGGGAGATACCAAACAAGTCAAGTGGAGGACACTCATGGATCTTAGTTTCCACTGAGTACTTTACAAAGTGGGTAGAAGCTATACCTACAAGAAATGCAACTAGTAAGGTGGTAATTGATTTTATGATGAATAATATTGTTACAAGGTTTGGGTGCCCTGAGAGAATAGTAAGTGATAATGCCATGTGCTTTAGGTCTGCTGAATATAAGGACTTTTGCAAAGGTTTGGGAATTCAGATTTCTAATTCCTCACCTTATCATCCACAAGGAAATGGTCAGGCAGAATCTACTAATAAGATTTTGATTAAAATATTAAAGAGAATTCTTGAAAAGAATAAGAGGGAATGGAATTCAAAGCTGCTATTAGCTCTATGGGCTAATAGGGTAATTGTGAAGAGGGCAGTTGGTTGTGCACCATTTGACCTAGTATATGGAATTCATGCAAGAATGCCTTAGAATAACTTATTGGAAATGTATAAATTTGTTCAGCTATATGATGATGACATAGATGATGAGATGCAATTGAGAATTGAGGACCTCATTAGGTTAGATGAAACTAGAAGAGAACCAGTTGCAAGGAATGCCAAATTGTAGTTGCAGGTTAAGAATTTATATGATAAGAAGACTGTTGACAAAAAGTTTGAACCTGGTGATTTGGTGTTAGTTTGGAATGCCAGACTGGAGGATAAGGGGAAACATGGTAAATTTGATCCCATCTAGCTAGGGCCATATCTAATTCATGAGAAATGGGGCCAAGATTCATACATTATCAAAGAATTAAATGGTGATATTCAGGAATTGCCAATTCATGGACAATTCTTGAGGAAATACTTCAATTGAGGTATTCTATTTTCCATGAATAGTAGTTAAATTTGTACATTTTGTAAATTATATAAATAAGCTACTTGCCCCTACCCTGTTTTGTCCTGGTCTGTTAGTTTTTGGTCCTATTGCCTATTCTCCCTTGCTTGTTCCCTATTGTCTGCAATTTTTCCAGTGGGATGGTCTACTTTAAACTAGTGATTCTAAGTCCTTGCTATGCTTGCAGGAGGCATACATCCCTAGATAGAGCCATTGTTAGCACATGCAAAAAATTTCATGGCTCTAGCTCTCTTCCCCTAGTCTCTGCAATGTTTTACATGTCTCTGGCCAAAAACCCTTAGCAAAAAATTCAAAAAACTAGCCGTTACATGGAAAAACCCTTTATTTTTACCCTGGCCTTGTTATAATTTTAAGTTAATTTTTCAGGTCACTTAAAACCTTATATTTTTCATATGCTATTTAAAAAGACTTCTTTACATGTCGTGCGGTTAGGTTTCATGTGTCGGCGGGTCCCCTTTAAATATTTCCTAAGTCACCGGTTAATCGTTCCTTAGTTCCCAGCGCCCTGCAAGTTTTAAATTTTCCTAAGTCCTGAGCTTTAATTCTTCCTATTATTTTGGCTTTGTATTTTCCTGGGCCCAGCTCTCTGACACCATCTCCATCTAACAGTGGGATTATCTTCTCAAGTGATGTGGCAGAGGCTTCAGATCTTAAGACCGCCATTGATCTCATTGGGTGATGTTGCCTTTCCTTTTAAGTGGGTCCACTACTATGTTGGCATAGTTGGTGTTCTCTCATTGGTTAGTGTGTTGCTGAGAGGGATCCTATCAGTGGGGCATATAGTGAAGGCTTTTCAATCTACGGTCAGTGCATGATCTTAAGGAATATTCTTCCCCTTTGAGATCATTCACCATCCGTTGATTTCAAATCCAACTCAGCATATGTCAGTGGGACTTAATTTTTTGACAGGTCAGAGGGTCCTGACATACGTAATCCATCCAACGATGGGTGTAAGTTCTCATGGAATCTGTCAGGCCTATGAGATCTTATGCCAACCATTGATCTCATTTGTCTCAAACATATCTTTGTTGGTGGTCCCAGTGTTAGGTGGTGCTGATTCAGAGGTTTTTTATTGGCCCATGTAGTATGAGGTGGATTCTTGTTGGTGGGAACTAGTTTTTGGATGTGTCAGTGGGTCTTGATCCTGTCAGTGAATCGACAAACAATGTATAATCTTATGGGTTTTGGCAGAGGCTTAAGATCTTCCAACGGCCGTTGATTTTGTTTCCTGTCAGATGGTTGTCAGAGATGGGAGGAGATTCTTGATCTAACAGTGGGCATGTAATCTAATAGAATCTTGGAAGTCTTTGTGAACTTTAGACAACCGTCAATGTTCCTAATGTGGGCCCGATCAAAGTTTCTCAATCTTTTGGTGGTTGGGATAAGTGTTTAGTGGCCTGAAAAATTTCAAAAGGCTTCACTCATTCGTGAAGAAAGATGACAGTTCTCTAAATGTTTTAGTGGTTCAGCAAACAAGTATTCACATAATCGCTAAACTATCTAGTGGAGATGTAAAGTATCTTGTGACCTGGTGGAAACCTTTGTCGCCAGTTCGCTAAATTTGACTGGGGCCCTTTTAAGAGATAAGTCATAAAACCCACGAGGCATGAAGATCGAATGTCACAACTTAGAGTTGATGGAGCTTTAAAGTTCGACCGTCGATTTGTTGAAAGTGCCATAAGGTAGCCGTTTGATTTCAAATTTGAATTTGCAGAGGGTTCCTATGACCAGAAGGACTAAAATTCAATATAGAAGCAATTGGTGCTAGTGGGAGATGATCTTTTTACTATTGCAGTGTGGTCCAGGGTGTTCTTTGATCATCTACAGGGTTTGTGCTCTGTGGTTTTGTGCTCGAGGTGTGTTGGAGGGTTGACATTTTGAGTGGTTCTCAGTACCTTCATAGAGAATTTTCATGATTGAGGATCATTCCAGGATTTTCTTTCTCTTGATTGCCTGGGTTTCTTCCCATGTGATGAATTTGTAGCCATTTCCAATTGGTTGGGTGGTTGAAACCCTAACCCTAAGTCATCTGTAGCTTGTTGAATTCTCTTTGAGAATTTCAAGATGACTAGGGAGTATAAGTTGCAAAATTTTGACTGAGTAGGGGTTCCAAAAACTTTCTTTGGTCCCAGACTAGTTGTTCATGGTGTTTTACTAATAGAGGAGCTGGATTTTGTATCTTTTTCTACCTTTGTGTTGTTTTGATTGTGTATTGATTTTGAATGTATTAGTGAGAATGTTATTGAGTTCCAATCTTGCATTTGTGTGTCTTCTTGTTTCGGTTCTAAGCTCATATATGTTAATGTCACAAAGTGTGTTAGCATATGGTAAACAAAGAGTATTGTGAAGTCATCTATGAGTTCCTAACAAAGTTAGGATTAAAGTCTTTTAGGTGGGTTCAGTGAGTTTGCATCCAAGGAGGAATCTGATGTCCTTGTGTCTGAGGGAGAGGGGTAATAGGCAAAGCACTTATCCTAGATTTAATTGTGTTTGAATTAAGGTATTCAGTTGATGTATTTAATTGGGTGAGTCTTTGCCCTAGGTTAAGGCACTGGTCCATCCTCTGGAGGCATTTCATTGTCATCAACCATACACACAAACATTCAAATGATAAAATCTTAAAGCAGTTAGTAAAGAGTATATAGTTGTATATCATTTAGTGATTCCTTTCAAGAAGTGAGTCAAGGGTACACCCACCTAAGAAATAAGGCTCAAAGTGTAGGAGGATCTCTCTTGATCCTTGTTAATTGGCCCTCTTCCTTGTAGACTTTGGAGTGGTGATAGAGTCAAAGTTATATTAAAGTTATCCATTTAAGTATAAATCTACAAGTTGAAGATTAAAGGGAACTCCCAACAATTAGATGAATGTTTGCATGAAAATATTTGATTTGATTTTGGACAATAATTAGTTGATGTAAAAATATTTAAAACTTTTGAGTATGCATTAAAGGATGGAAAAGTTAGAAAATGGTACAATCTAATAACTAAAAAACTTAGTGTTCATGCTCTTATGAATGAATTCAAGAGTAAGGTCATAGTGAAATATGTGAAAGACTCTCAAAATTCTAGATGGCTTGATGGAAAATTTTGCATATGCAAGAATACATTTCCAATTGGTAGTATACTTTCAATCATTTACTTTGTAGAGAACTACACACTTGCAACACAATTTGAGATCCAACAATAATATTATAATTCAGTGCAAGTAACATTTTTTTTTCATATTTCCTATAGGCATGCACCTGATAGTATAGAAGAGGATCAAAAAATATTGAGAGAGTACGATTTCTATATGAGTGATAGTAAGTTACACTCATCATAGTTTGTCCAATATTTCTTTAAGACCTTTTATGAAAATTTAAGGGAGAGAGAAATTCATATAACACAACATCTAATATGGTCAGATAATTGCATAGGGAAATTCAAGAATGCTAGAATATTTTATTGGTTGAGTATGACACATAAGAAAATAAATATCCAACATATTTGGAGATTGTTTGAGTCTAGACATGGGAAAGGAGAACATGATGGTGCTAGTGCATGTGTTAAGAGAGCCCTTTGCAGAGAGCAACTCAAATTTGAGGAAAAATCAAAATTTAAAGATGCACGTGCAATTTTTGAATCGTGTAAAACAAGTTTGTCTACAGAATCAAGTCAGAACTCTACAATCAGATGTTTTTTCTAGCTAGTTGAAAAGAAAATATCCTTTCAAAATGTGATTGTAATACAATCAGCAGATCGAGTAAATGGCATTCATTTAGGAGTTCTAATTCTAACACATGGACTATATGGACTAGGGAGCTTGCATGTTTTTATCAATGTTTTGTTGTAGGTGAATGGGAAGAATGTGAGAATACAGAATGGGTTGAAGAATGGTAACAAAAATCGTCAACACCTAGTGAGACACAAGATGAAGATGATATAATTAGATTAGTTACATGTTTATGTCATATAATTTATGATTATATTTGAATTATAAACCTTTAAACATGTTTTATTTGTGCATGTACTTTATTTTTTTTTTAGGACATGTGTATGTTGTTGTTGCACCCGAGGATAATGAAGAGCATACAGATTATTGGTTAGCTCGATGTGTAGAACCTAAGAAAAAGTTGATATGTCATCAAGTAGATGATGATGATTTTCATTATCCAATTGGGTTTTTTGTGATAGTTGGTACATGGCTACACAAATACCTAACAAGAAGGAATGGTTTACCAGCTTTTGAAGACTACAAATCAGAAAAGAAGATTATGCACTATTCTCGTATGGTAGTGGCAACAAATATCAAATTGGAAAGATACAAAGGGAGATCTTATAATAAAATATTATGGACACTTTCAATGGAAGAGCATGAGGCAATCATAGATGCATTGCAAAAAAGAGAGGATTTTGATGGTACATTAGATTGAATCAAATTTATACATGTAAGTTTTTATTCAATTTGTCTTATTTTTATATGTTTTTCTATATATAAATATATGTCTTCTTTCAAGTGTCATATAATTTATAATTTAGAGATATAGATTTGAAATAAATTAAAATTCACTTTAAATTCACTTTAAATTTAAATACATGTATAAATTCTAACATTTCAACATTTCTTTTTATGATGTAGGATGTTTAAAAGAACATAGACATGAACTATTTATGTAGTACAATGTAGTCTTGTATTCATCCAATTTTGGTTTTTAAAAAATTTCATTAACTCACTTTTATTCATCTAATTTTGTTTTAAATATTTAAGTCAAATTCATAGTTGTATTCACCTAATTTTGTTCTATATATTAAACTATGCACATTCGTCAGATTATGCTCACTTAATAGCTTATGATAGATTTATTTGTGCATTCATATTCATTGTTCAAATTAATAGATCTCATTATTAGATAGATGGTTTTTAATAGTTAATCAAAGTAAATAAATTACTTGTAACATCAATATTGTTCTTCTCGATTACATGAATTAATAGATCTCATTATACTATCTATAGATGGTTTTTAATAGTTAATTATCAAAGTTAATATTACTTGTAACATCGATATTGTTCTTGTCAATTACATGTATAAATAGATCTCATTATTAGATAGATGGTTTTTGTAGGATATTTATATTTAATTATAGTTGATATTAAAAATGGTCATATTACATAAGGTCATATATCTACATTCAAACCACTATTTGAAAAAAATTATGAAATAGGATTAAAAGTCCATGAATAAGATAAATAACATAACAAGTTCTGGAATAATATTTATCATAATGTCCATCATATCAACTCATGATATATACAATAACACAACAAAGTCCCACTCTAAAAACAAGGCTAAGTAATATATGATAACAAGTGGACTAGTACAATTCAAGTCCTACTCTAACAACAAGTAAAAATAATATGACAAGAAGTCATCATAACAAAAATCCAAATAACATGATAACAAGTAGATCGAGATAACAAGTATATATAACATGTTCCATCATAAAATTTCCATCATATAAAAAGTGAAACTAATGTATGTGAATAGTATAATCTAACTCTAGTCATCTAGCTGATTTGCAGTCCTCTTCACTCCATGTGAAGAAGACTGTGATGCACCAACATGTTGTGTCTGGTCCCGAGTGTCATCATCCTCCTATAAATTTTTATAAGTTCTCATCAAAAGACCATTAAAAAATTCACTTAAAAACTAATTAATATAAATTTGAACATTTAATATTTTACCATGTGTCCATTCTCGGTAATGCCCTTAGTGGGACATGAAGGTCCTCCCTCAGCTACATCAAAAGTGGATGCAACCAAGTCCTGTAAAAACAAAAAGTATAATTTTTTAATAATTAGGTGTAAAACATCTAGATACACAATGGACATTGAAAAATTACTTTTAATCATGACCTCAAATGATAGTGTCGATGGGTGCATTTGTCTTAATCATGTAGCCATGCCAAGACTCATGGTGGTGTTGACCTAAACAACATATATAAAGGATGAATCAAACTTATAATACGTATACATAAATTATAAATTATATATAGCTTGACTATAAATTTATGGAATAAAAGCATGTACATTACTCATGTGTGACACATAGCTAATGTCACTGATGAGTCATGATGTAAATATGATTGTGCAACATGAGATAATCTAAATGCCTCAAATTGCAAAAAAATAAGTGCAAATCAAAGTTGTGCATAAATTAGTAAGATATAAACACTTAAAATTAATAAATAAAAAACATACTACATGTATATGCGGCTGACTCTCGGTGACTGGTGGGGCAGAGAATGAAGGACTGCCAATCTCAGTGTTACATGAGAGACCCTACAAAATCACAAAAAATATGTCAAACACATTATCAATTAAATTTTATTTCGTTTAAAGTTTAAATGTATCAAGATCAAAGTGCATATTGTGAACGGGTCACCAATATGTTGAGGTGTGGATGTCATATGATGATGGCTAATAAATGAAGGAGGGTCAACCCTCCCCTATTCACCAAAAATCCCACATGTTATGGTTCATAATTGAATAAATATGAAATTTAATATTGTAGTATATAAATTATAATTAAATTTACCTTTGTGGGATGATCATCATCTGCATTGAGAAAATCAACATATGATATTATATAATCTCTGACATCACCATGTGTGCCACCATCATCATCATCATATTCACCATGGGCAGCATGGGCAACATTAGGATCAGTCTCGGGACCCCTACATATATACCCACAACTCATGCAAACATGTTCTATGTTGGGGACAGCCCTTGCCTGGGTCATGTGCTATTAGAGAGAGAGGAGAGAAAGAAAGAGAGAGAGAGAGAGAGAGAGAGAGAGAGAGAGAGAGAGAGAGAGAGAGAGAGAGAGAGAGAGAGAGAGAGAGAGAGAGAGAGAGAGAGAGAGAGAGATTCTTGTTTTATAACTATGTGTAGGTTTACATTTTCTATACATACAATTTTTTTTATTTAGTTTTGTTTAGGTAAATATTTTTTCTACCTATGGTTTTTTATTTTATTTACATGTCTAAATTTATGTTTTGGTTTTCTACTTAGGCTTTCGTAATTCAATTGTGTCTAGGTTTACATTTTTGTTTTACTACCTATGGTTAAATTAAAAGTTTTAACAGTGTTCTACTTTGTTACAATAATTTACAAAGTAAATTAAAACTAAAAAGAACTCATTGAAACATAAAATATAATTAAATTTATATGATAATTTAGAAAACAACATCAATCTACATTTTTAAATTAAAAATAACTTGAAGTTACATTTTTTTATTAAAAAATAATAAAATGATAATTAAAAAAAATTGTACGTACCGTAGATGTACAAATAAACTCTCGCCCAAGCTCTATTTTCAAACTATAGGCTCCCATGCCCACATCCCCTAGGGGAGAATCTTCCCACTAGCAGGCACCCCTCCTGGACCCCATGCTGGTCCCGTGATTACCTCTATCACAGACTCATCAAAAGAGTCAATAGAGGGTATCCAAAGGACGTCCTCTTCTACCGATGCTCCTTCATCCCCCCAAAAATCTAGCTAAAAAGGTGCTCTTGTTGGTGAAGCCCAAAAATATTTGGATGCTCTCCTGGTGGATTTCATTCAGACTGAGGAAGGTGCAGAACTTTCAATCTCAGATTCTGTGGTGAATTGGACTATGGCATATTTTCAGCTGGCTTTGGTAGGTCAATTCTTCAACTTCCAACCTACCATTAAAATGGTTAGAAACGGGTGTCTACCCAATGGAAGATTAAAGGATCGGTCCTTGTTTCTGCTATGTCGGGTCGGTTGTTCCTATTCAAGTTCATTACTTTGGAGGACCTGGCTTTCATACTGTCAGGGTCATGAGTCTATGGAAAACACTTCTTGGCCTTGGAAAAATGGAAACCCGGGTTCAACCTAGCAACTGAGATGATCTGAATGGCCCCTGTTTGGGTTCGGCTCCTTGGTCTTCTATTAGAATATTGGGATGAGCAAGTGTTCAAATGGATAGGAGACTCCTTTGGCATGTTTATCACTATAGACTAGGTAACCCACTCTAAATCCAAGATAGTGTTCTCAAGATTCTGTGTGAATGTCACTCTAAACAAAACCTTCCCCATCTTTGTTATTTTGAAATCCAAACTAGGCAAATGGACTCAAGCGCTAGTGTATGAAAATGCCACTCTCTTCTTCTAGAAATTTGATACCAAAGGTCATTCTAGTGATACTTGCAAGGCCTCCTAGTTGGGAATAATAAAAGGGTATAAGGATAAGAGAACAATTGAGGATCCACCCTTGACATAAGGAGAGGAGAAGGAGAAGACCAGCCCACCCCTGGTGGCTAAAACATTAAAAAACCCAGAGTGGAAAAACCAAGAGATGGAAGAAGGTGAGATAGTCTCCCCTCTAGAGAAAGAAGTGGTACAACCTGAACTTGAACCACCAAAACCTCTACCTATGGGGAAGCTAAATCCCCTTCCATTAGTGGAGCCATTGGAGAATCCCTTGGTGGCCTCCCCGGAGATGAGTGAGATTAGCCATACTATGTCAGGGACCAACCTACCATTGTGGTTTTCCTTGAGCTAAAATCCTATAAATCTAATACAAAATCTCCCCCTCAGCTAGAGAAAAATAACTACCCTTCCTCTACCAACTCTCTGGGTGTAGATTGTTGTGTGGAGGAAGATGATGGGGAATGGAAAATGCAAAAAAAAAAACCAATCCCAAGAAGGTTGATGTATGGGTGGAGACACTCAAAGGAAGGCCATTAGATAGTGCCAAGAGATCTAGAGGGACTACAAGGGATGTTGTAGAAGGTAGGCAAAAAACCCTAGAAACAAGCTTTAGAAATAAGAAATGATTTGTATTTCTTAGAATGTTAGGGGTTTAAATAGCTCCCTCAAACAAAGTGTTGTTAAACATTACATTTTTTACCATAAGCTACTTATTCTGCTCATCCAAGAAGTTAAGATGTCTTTTAATAATTTTTCCACCCTGCCTTCCAATCTCTGATTGTAGGCTAAGTTTATCTATTCGGAAGCTTATGGGGCTTTTAGGGGCATTGCTACACTCTCGAACCCCAATAATATCATGGGCCAACTTCTTGCTTCCTCCCTGAACTTCCTTGTTGTAACTTTTAGGGAAAAAAGGCTTGAGTGACACCTGTTCAATATATATGCCCCTAATACTTGGTCTGGTAGGGCTTCCCTTTGGAATGATTTGTCCCTTTGGATAGACCAGGACACTTCTACGAATTACTTGTTGGCTAGAAACTTTAACACCCCTCTTTACCCCTCGAAGAAATGCGGTGGATTAATCGACTACTCTGATAGTATGGGGGACCTAGTAGATTTTATCTCCTACACCAACCTTTTGGACAATGTTCTAAAGGGAAAACCCTTCACATTGACCAACAATATGAAAGGCTCCCATCTCATCTAGGTGTGGCTTGACCGTTTCCATGCCACCTCTTCGCGAGATCTCTGCTTGACCTCCACCTTGTCCTCCCTCCCCAAAACTACTTTTGATCATAACCCCCTCCTTCTTTGTTGGTGGGACTCCCTCATGTTTGGCCTGACACTCTTTAGGTTAAAAATTATGTGGTGCTCTTATCCATCTTGTAGAGACCAATTGAAATCCTGGTGGGCCACTAACATTAGAGGCACTGCCATGTTCAAGATTTCCTAGAAACTGGAAATTATTAGAAGAGAGGTCAAGTGAGGGAGTAAACATAACTTTGGTGATTTTCATATAGAGAAGAAGGAGCTTATTGAAACCTTAGGGTCCCTCCAAGCCTATTTGGCTATTAGAAATCCCACACCCTAGATATAGGTGGAAGAAGAAATAACTAGACACAAATGGCAGAAAACTCTGAATAAAGAGGAAATCTACTAGAAGCAACACTCCAGAGTATAGTGGCTCATAGAAGGGGACATAAACAAGACCTTCTTCCACAAGTCTACTAGCAACCGCAAAAGAAGGAACACCATCAACACAATTAGGGATGAGGGAGGGAATGAAGTTACTGAGAAGGACAAAATCAATCAGGTCGCGGTAAACTATTCTAAAGGACTGTATTCGAATGATGGACAAATATGCCTCGTTAACACCCAAAATCAACTTTTGGCTCACATCCAAAGTGCTATTTCTCATAGTGATAATGAATGGATCATGAAACATGTGTTCGATGATGAGGTCAACATGGGGATCTTTGTTATGGGTGCTTATAAAGCCCTATGACCTAATGGCTTCCCCCTAGCTTTCATTTAGGAATACTGGGATATTGTGGGACTAGATGTTACCCATGCTACTAGAGATTTCTTTAGAATGGGGTGTCTTTTAAGGAAACATAGAAAAAACTATATTATGTTGGTCCCCATGAATGACAACCCCACCTCCATACTAGACTTTAGGCCCATTAGCCTTTGCAATACATTCTACAAGATTCTCACTAAGATATTGGTCAACAGAATGAAGCCCCTTATGGATAAGATAATTAGCACTACTTAGAAAGGTTTTGTTTCAGGAAGGAAGATCCTTGATGTGACCATCTCCACCCACAAAATAATCCACTCGATGGACATGAGAAATGTTCCAGGTATGGCTTTCAAACTTGATATCTCTAAAGCCTATGATAAAGTCAATTGGTCATTCTTGCTTAAAATCCTTACTAGGATGGGGTTCAATGAGAAGATTATTCACATTATCCAAGAATGTAATCAAATTGTTAGCTTCTCTATTTTAGTTAATGGAACCCCTGGAAATTTATTTCAATTTGAAAAGGGACTCATGCAGGGTGACCCTCTCTCCCCCTACCTTTTCATTATGGTGGCTGAAGTCCTCAGTATGAATCTAACTATGCTATCCTCCATAGGGAGAATAAAAGGTGTCAAACCTACTTCCACTCTGCAACAAATTATGTTCAAGCAATTCATGGATGAAACTTTCCTCTTTGGGTATTCTTCAATGATTGAGGCCAGACGGTGGAAGCAAATTTTGGAAAATTATGCCTAGGCTTCTGGACAATGTATTAACTATCAGAAAAGTAGAATGTTCTTCTTCAATACTCCCATTGAGACAATAAATAGAGTGCTTTAAATTTTGGGTTGTGAGTTGGCCTCACTCACCTCTACCTACTTAAGCCTCCCCCTAATGGTTAAAGAGGTGTCCCATGAATTCTATAACTCCATCATGGAAAGAACCCAAAGGAAACTTGCTGGATGGAAAGGGAAGATTCTAAGCAATGTTGGTAAACTGTAGCTAGTGGCTTCTACTCTTTAGGGGATCCTGGTCTACTTTCTGTCTCTCTTCAACATAAAATGCAACATGGTGGATAGGTTAGAAAAAATTTAGAGAACTTTCTTGTGGGCTAGTTCTGAAGAGAAAAAGAGGATGTCCCTGGTCAATTAGGATACTGTTTGTCTCTCGAAATGTCTAGGTGGTTTGGGCTTAAGGAGAATTAGCTTGATGAATAGATCCCTCACCATGAAAGTGGCCTAGAAGCTCATACAAAGGAAAGAGGATTGGTGTAAGATCATGGAAGCTAAGTACCTTCAAGGGCACCCCTACATGGAGATTTACCAAGATAATGACCTCCCCAATGGCTCCAAACTTTGGTTGAACATCTGAAAATGTAAAACCTTTCTCTCCAAAGGTTCTTTTCAGTAGCTTGGTGATGGGAGATCCATTAGATTATGGAATGACTATTGGATTCTGAACTACCCTAACCTTGGTATTAGATTCAACCCCCTCATGAATTACCTTAGGCCTATCCTTGGCAATAGAACTTCCAACCACATTGTTGGAGAGAATTGGAAAGATATATCTAATCTATTCAAAGACAGATTAGAACTAATGCACTTGGCTAAGGAGCACATGTAAATTTTGAGAAATGTTAGAATCCTAGGAATTGGTGGCCATGATTCCATCATTTGGGCCCCCACCCAAGTGGGTACCTTCTCAGTCAAGACTTCTTAAAACCTTCTTCTAAAGGAAGAGAATAATTTTGAGGATTTGATGAAGGTGTGGATTCCTCAACTCACACTGAAAATCAACTTCTTCTAGTGGACCCTTATGCATGGTAAAGTCTTAACTTAGGAAAACCTCATAAAATGAGGCTTCTTTATGGCTAGTAGGTGCGTCCTACGTGAAAAAAGAGGAAGAAAGGGTGAGTCACCTATTCATACACTATGATTTTGCCACTAAAATTTGGTAGGATGTTATTGGAAAATTGGGAATCTCATGGGTTTTGGGTAATGATGTCCACCAGTTCACTACCTAGAGATCTCCCTCCAATCATCCCCTCTTCCATCTCCTATGGTGAATTTTGCCTCTGCACATCTGCTGGACTATTTGGAAAGAAAGGAATAACAAGATATTCAAGGATTCTAGTTCCCTGCTCAAAGCTTGCCTCTATCTTGAAACAAAGCTCCTCTACAAGAATGCCAATGTAGCTAAGTGGAAAATCCCCTTGGCAACCCCCTCTACTTGGGAAATCAAAATGGCTGATACTTGGAATCTGCTGACGGGTTTCTCCAAGCTTGATGACTCCAAGTTGAAGGCTAGGAAGGCTACCCAATGGGTTTCCCCACAAAGAGGCTAGACCAAATTAAATTTTAATGGTGTGGATAATAATATCACCTAGGTCGGGGGGGTGGTGCTAAGAGACCATAATGGGACTTGCCTCTTGGCTTATGGGGAGCCACTTAAGAATTGCACTACCAATCAATCTGAGGGCATGGCTCTCTTATGGGGGATTAAATTTTCTAGTCAAAAGAATACCAGACTACTACAAATTGAGTGGGATTCCAAAGTGGTGGTCGAGGCTATCAAAAGTAGTGCTAATGCAGGGTGGCGTGTCACCACCATTATTTTGGAAATCTGTGAGCTTCTTAAAAATCTCAAATGCATGACTATTTCCCACACTTACAAAGAGGGAAATCCAGTGGTAGATTCAATGGTTGCTATTGGTCTTAAGAAAACTAGGATAAGAAGTTGGGAGGAGATTAGTGAGCTACCTTGGGAAACCCAGTAGCTGATTAGGGGAGAGAAAAATGATGCCATTAATATTTAAAATGTGCCAAGCTATTAGTTTTGCTAAAGACCCTACCTTTATTACATGTTGGCATAAGATGATGATCTTTGTGATTGTGAATAAGTATGCCCAAAATTCCACAAAGGATGATAATTTCCTTTTGTGCGAATACGTGTGGAAAGATAGTTGTCCACATCAACAAGTTTTTTTGGTTAACAAGGACACTAAGTGCAGCTATGTCGTAACTGCTAATTATTGTGCCTGGAGATTTGATGGATATCATCGTATGGAGCCCAGCTCCCCAATAACCACCCAAGGCCTTCCTTTTGAGTATATTTTCAACTTAAATGGCTAAATCAAAAAAACTCATTTTATGCTCTAATTCACGAAGCTTGGCCTTGCAATTATCAGGAAAATATCATGCAAGATAAGGAGATTATCGACATGGGAGGCAATACATTACACATTGAACCTAATAAGATTGATGAGGCATTCACTTCCAACCCTCTGGTGACCCACTAGTATAAGGAAAGTGGTATCTAGGGTTTCATGGAGCATATGAAGGGAGGGCATGATGAGAAATTATCCAAGTAGTTTGTGTCTTCCTAGAGCAATAGGAAAGTTTTTGTTGGAGGTATTCACTTCCAAATTAAAGAGGAAGTTATTGCTAAGGTTATGGGGCTCTCACTGGAGCGAAGAAAACATAAAAAAACTAGTAGAACACTAGACCTAGAAAACCTCAAGCAATTCTTCAAGGTGGGGGAGATTCCCATGAAGAAGTCTAGAGGCTTCAATCGCGAGGAGCTCCCGGAGTTCTGGCCCAAGCTGTGCCTCATTGTGATGAAGTATTTCACCCTAGAAGGTAAATTTACAGTGTTCTACTATTACCATTTACCTTTTCTCAATCATATTAGGAATAAGGATCTCATATTCATTCCCTTTTACCTCCTTCATTCTATTGAAAGTAATATTTAGAGGTGGATTTGGGGGGCTCTGTCCACCATTCTAATAGAATTGCTAAGGAGAGATGCAAAACTAGAATCAAGGAAATGACCTTGAAGGAGAAGTCCCCTTCAGAAAATAACTTCCATTCTATTGAGACAATTGAGGGCTCTTTTGATGACCACCTGAGCTCGCACAGGATTGGCACAAATCCCCCCTAAACCCCCATCAATCTAGGGGGATTCCATGAAGCATGACCTTGCCCTGGCCTCCCCTCATGATCACTAGACCAAGTCCCCCACTACTGAGCACAACCCTATGTCTCTGGATGGTAATGACAGGCTTAAGGGCTCCCTTAAGATGAAGTTTTCAGAATTGGAAAATGAGATATTAGGCATCAAACAAGACATACAAGACATCAAAAACCGCATCATGGATAGTAACAAGTTTTCTCTTAAGGTCATGTGTGCGTCGACTATGACCCTTTGCAATGTGTAGGAAAAGTTGGCTGGTGGCAAACTAGAGGCTTACGAAGACAACAAAGACCTTTTCATGTTCCTACAAGAGGAGTGGGCTATGACCCTGATGTCCAAACATCTAGGTAGGAGATCTTAGCTTCTGTTGTTGTCATGAGGTCTTTATTTTTTATCAAGCATGTTGGCCCTAGTTTTTCTATGTGGCTTTCTTATTTTAAGGATAATATGTCTAGTTCCTTGTCTAGCCCCGCGTGGCATGATACTATTATTTTGATTGCTACTTGTTGCTTAAGATACTCTAGTTTGATTTTTTTTGAAAAGAACTATTTTTTTATTTTTTTTATAGAGGAAGATTAGACTTTGGCTCTTCTACTAACAAACTACTGATGAAATGCTCTGACTAGTGCTATTAATATGTCATTAATGTACTTATAGTCCTTCTGTACCATGGGCCAGCACCCTCTTGCTACTTTAAGCTATCAAAAATAATTGTATGTACCTAGAACAGGAGAAAAATGACTAAGGGGATCGGTAGGAGAAGCTTAAACATGCACCTGAGCTCTCTAAAACATGATCCCAATTTCAAAATAGTGAAAATGAGAAAGAAAACTGTTTAAAAATAAATAAATACATTTTCAAAATGGGCACCCGATTTTTACAAATTGGTCACCCAATTTGTAAATATTGCGTGCCCATTTCACTTTGGGTGCCTGATCCAAACTAGGCACCTGATTTTTAAATAGGCACTTGATTTTTAAATATGGATCAGGCTCCCAAACTTAAACGGGCACCTGATTTGTAAAAAATGGGTGGCCGTTTCTAGTTGCAATTTTTTTTTCAAGTGAACTTCCACGGAATTGGTACCCAACATTGTGCATTGACCCAGGGGATTTCTTTTTTCTCTTTCTACTTCTTCATTTGAGGAGACATCTTTTTCATTGGAGTTTGATCCAAATTCTTACATCGATCAATTACCATTGGTTCCTTATTAATCAACTTCTCTTATTGGGCTTGTTCATGATTAGTTCATGGCATCTTCATCAACCAAGGACATGAAAACACATGAGCATACTTCAAAGACATCATACTTCATTTTTATTCCCCTCCCTTCTTCCTATACACAATGGGAATCCTTCTTGCACCTATACTTGGTGCATCTTCTTCCTAAGGGGAGAAATGTTGTTTGTAGGTATTGGACTATGTTTTGCCTTCAACCAATCACCATCCTTGTAGGAGATTATTCATTATGGGGGGATATCATGTCTCCTTGTTTCCTTCCATTGGGGAGATTCTAGATTGTATATACATGATGTATGTCATAATGGGGGGGTCTTTATTACTCCATCCATCCATGTATCTTGTTTTCATCTCTTTTTTTGGGGAGGGTATTTCCCATGAGGTTTTCCCCCTTTCTCCTTTTTATGAGAAATTGCATTTCTCTTGCATATTATATATGGGCACCTAACATGGCCATGTAGTTGGGTTCTATCATACATTATCATGTAGCATTCTGAGCTTAATTTCATTCCCCTAAGTTGTACTTAATGGGGGGTATTGGTGTAATTATGTATTTACTAATTACACTTTACTTAAGTTTACTTAGGATAATTTTCATTTTCATATTAGTTGTCATTGAGATACCTAGGATTTTGCATTCATTTTAGCACATGGCTAGGAGAAATTCTACTTTATATGGTGATATTTGTCATCTCATACCTCTTCTTGTGTGAGATCCACCTTTAGTGCTCTTATCACATTATCATCCTCTCACTTTTGCACATGTTTCACATAATTTGATGTACAATGGAGGATGATCCACCTTTTATTGACATGTGATTCCACGTAGTGTGGTTGATAGCTTATCATCTCCTTATCATGTAGTCTTATCACACTGCCTATATATTCAAGCACTCCTACTTTGTATTCAATTAAATTGTCTATAATCAATTATTTGTTCATTTTTCCTATCTCTCTTATGCTATCTCTTGAGCTTATAGATCTTCAAATTTTCATTCTTTTACTTAGGAAAATTATTACATAAATTAGTATCCACAAAATACCACTACTATAGTAATACATTTCCCTATTAGGAATAGTACATAACTTGGTGAAGAGCATTCCTAATTAAGAGTATTTAGCCTTGTTATTATCTTACAACAAAGACTTGTTTGGATCTACCCACTTAAGGGATTTAGAACACCTTTTGAGAGTCACCTTGTTAGAGGATTTGGATCTTCATACCTATTAGGATCCTTCTCACCTTGTTAAGACTTACTCAGTTAAGGAATTTATCTTGTCAACCTGCTAAAATCAACAAGTAAAGATTGATCTCATAGTTTCACTCAATGCATGAAAGATCCAATGTATTCCTTATCAATTATCTTCTTTCAAATAATTCTTCATATCTATACTAGCACCTTCGATCACCATAAACCATCACAATAATGTAAACAACACCACACATCAATCTCTCTCCTACACCACTTTTCATAATACATAAAAAATAATATATAAAAAGGTTTACAACTTAAGATAGAAAAAAACCCAAATACATCATTACAATTAATTCTTTCTCCTTCCTCAACCTAAAATGCAATGTCATTTATCATTTATAATTTCATATTCATATTGGACTATAGATCCATTGCAAAAATGATTTGAAAGGATAGAAGTCAAACCGTATCTCACTATCCAATGTATTTGCACAACTCCAAAAAATTTGATCATCACGATCTTGAAAATTACAACTCATCATTCCTCATTGATTTTCTACATCATTATGATTCTTATAACACATAACCACTTATTGCAACACAGAGTAACATCATCGGTTAAGGATTTGACCAATTATTCTAATAAATGTTTGTACCTTTCATTGAGTGAGATTTAGTTCATTGCAAATATATCCACCATCAACCAATCTTGACGAGATCTCACTAGAAACCCCATATAACATGGTAAAAATAATACATCCTAAATCACAAAACTTGAATCCAAACCAAGTTGACACAATCATAAAATCATCACTCATTGACTTCATCATATTCTTCATATCTACCTATCAATATTAAAACAATCGTAAGTCATAATATACATAAGATAAACCTGTTTGGTCATGGATATATCATCTTGAAACATGACTTAGTCTTCCTTTATGATCACACACTCCAAATCATACCACTGTTTAAAATGCAATCTCATGAACATAACTCATCATAATAGGAACAATGTTCACCGAAAATACTAAGTTGACATCAATGACAACATCATAATTTATCATCCTATCATCATGGCTGCATCAAACACATACCATAACATACTCATTTGATCTTTGCATCATTTATTCCTATAATATCCCACTTTGGCATTGATGGAAACAAAAACAATACAAATAAAATAAATGCTATCTATGTTCCTCTTTTGTTTGATTCTTTTCTCCTTACTAGTTCTTCTCTAACTCTTCTTTGTTTACTGATACTACTCCCATTTGATTATTTACTAATTATTCCCCCCCTTTGACAATAATGCCCAATGAACAACATGTCTAAGTCTTCATCTTTTTTAACTATCTTCATCACATTTTGACTCCTAGCCATTATTTGATCACTTACTAGTAATTCAAATGTATAGGAGTTACTACTCAACATTTTCACTACATCTTAATCTAGGTGACCCCACAATAGTGGGTTACACATTTTTAGACATGCTGATTTTTTTTGAAAAAACACATTTTTAATAAAATATGATGATTTAAGCCTTGATAGGTTCCATTTAAATAAATTAATTACAAATGGTTAGCCCAAAGTCTCTTAGATAAGAAAAAACATTGATATAACATCTATACTCCTCATTCATATCACTTCAACTTTATCTTTTGGCAGATCAAATGAATCCATTTGCAAACCTATCTATGTAGTAAGGTACTACTAAGAAAAATATTTCTAATGATTATAATGTTAATATATATTAAGTTTATTATGAATTTTTATTTTTAGTTTTACTAAACATAGATATTTCATTGCATGTGTACCTCTATGTTTGACGCTTATGAAAAAATAGTAAATGAGAGAAAAAAACTTATTCCTTCCTCTTCATTATCTCCATCATTGATTCCTTCCTCTTCTTGTACTTTTGTTTCCCTTTCACTTTCAATTTGCACAACATCAGTATCACCTATTAATTTCTTTCATCTCCTTTAGTTTCAACATCTACATGTACTTACAATTTGTTCCTCGTACATAGGTATATTCATAGTGGCGTCATCAGTCATTAATTATTTTATTACTTTGATCAATTCCTAGCATTCGGTTCTTCTGTTGATTCATCTACACCATAAGGAACAAAAGTATCATCAATTGTGTTCTTACCATTCCAAATCATCCTTCATTAGTGTTTGAAATTTATGGCTTCTCTTATGCCTAATCTTCTTCAATATCATGCATTTTTCCTTTCCCATGTTCCTCTAGTCTCAAAAATCATTTTATAATAGCTCCAGTAACGTCCTATACTTATTGAGTCTCACCAAATAATAATATTATCATCCTCTTCTTGATCTTGAACCAAGTATCAATTTCATCTTCTTTTGATAGTTCAAATTGTAATTACACTGGGACATGTCTAGTTTTCAAGTGCTCTTCCATCTTTCTTCTAGCTTATTTGTTTAGGTAGAAAATAGTGTTGATGGATTTAAAAATGTAAACTATATTAAGTGTGCTCATTAATTAACCATTTCCATCCTAACATTCAAAACACAAGAGGAAGAGGGCCTTCCAAGAATAACTCTCAATATGACCTAGGTTAGATTAGCAAAAACCCAAGGAGATAAAGAGATGCTAATGCTAAACCTAAATTTTACTAAGGAAGTATGCAAGAAAGTCCTCTTTCATGCAATTTAATATTTAATTAAGGTTATGTAAATGGACTTGTAAAATTAAAATAATTAATTTAGCAAGATAAGCAATAGAGATCTAGGTACTAAATGTAAGCAACCAGTCCAATTAAGATATGAAAATAGATATAAGATTTAAGACATGAAAAGGATGATGATGTACTCACTTTAAAATATGAGGAGGAATAAACTTTTCTACTTGAAAAATGGCAGTTTTAGACTTGTGACTGAATTTTTGACTATGAATCTGTGATCATGGTTGAAACCCCTAAAAATGATAAAAATATCACACCGACAGGAACATTTCAACCATGTCACTGTATTATGGAATAGGTCGACCAAGTCACATGTTCCTAAGGAAATTTTCTAAATTTGACCTTGGTTCTTGGGATAGGTCTCTATCTACAACTTCTAGATCTGTATGTGTGATTCAAAGATCTTGCTCATGCATGCAAAAAACTAGGTTTTGGCATTGGGGTAGATAAGGGATTTCCTTGGTCAAGACCTAGATTGAGGAATCAACCTTGAATTGAAATTTAAATGTATAAATGAAACAAGACAAAAGTAATTATTCACCTTTCTTGAAGAAATCCTTGTCAATAAGGATTTTATTGTGTTTGTGTTTTGATCGTGAACTTGCAATGTAAAAAATCTCAACATAAATGCTATGGATATACCAAAATCACTTCATGGAGCCATGGATTTAAGTGTGCATCAAATGAAGAATATTATGGATGCCTCAATATAGATCTCCTCACTTTATGGCCAATAATATGCTAGATCTTGAAGAAGAAAGATGATCCCAAAAGATCCTTGAATCTTTGAAGATGTGAATGCTTGGATACTTGAACACGGGATTTTTATCATGTATGTGTCCCCAATGTTGTCTTCCCTTTTTTAAAATTATCTTCATAGAATTCTTTTTATAAAATTTTCTATGAGGGAAAACAAAACAAGCCAACAGGGTAACCACATTTTGAGAATTAAATCCCTGAGACAACATCGGGCCTCACATTCACAAACACTGAGGAATAGGTTGACTTGGCCAAACTATTATAGAATAGGTTAATCTAGGTGGACATATTACCATGAATAGGTCAACATGGAGTGGCCCATAGAGAGCCAACTCCAAGGTCTCAAAAATTGTATAGATGAAAGCGTTAAAACTAGGGCTGAATGGGAGAAAAGGGGAATTGAGCACGAATCCATCCATGGTTCAAAAATTTGATAAAGGACGGTATCTTTAAGGTCTTAAATTAGGATTGCATCCATTTTAAGATGGTACATTATCATTCCAAGACATAGGGATTTGACCTTCTAGTTCAATTAAGACTTTACTTACTCATGCCAAACATAACAACACCTTTAACTTTTCTCATCCTTACTGAACTTGTCATATTATTTATTGACTCTTACAAAAATACTCCATTTTCTATCCTTATCTAAAATCTTGTCAACATAAAAAAAACATACTAATATCAGATATTACAGTCTTGTCTATAGGGGTACCTAGAACTTTCTAGACTCCTTTCATGTGGCTTTCACTCTTACTGGCCTTTATCTGATTTTGTTCTTTCTTTTTCACTTTTATCCTCATCCTTTTCTCTTTGTTCCTCTTTCCAACAGCCTTCATTAGTTCAGGTTCTTTCTTTCTTTTGGAGGACTTAGGCGTATCAGCATTAGAAACTTTCTTTTCTCTTTTGTAAATCCCTTCAATAAGGCAAATAACTTCATTTCTTTTCTTATTTTCCTTTCAATTACCAATAGGTAACACTTCATGTAATACAACCAAACTTCACATCACATGACTACATAATTATGCGTATAAATATGCAAATAGAACTTACCACACATTTTTCTAGGGGATCTAAGATTGATCTAACTGTGATTGTTCCCCCTAAGCAAAAATCAGCTTAGTTAGCTGATGAATTCTCCACACCTGATCAAGATGCAAATCCTTCTGATATTTTTCTCTCTTCCTTCTTTGTCCATACTTTACTCATCTAGTTTTTGGTGTCTTCAATAGTACTAGCATTCTACTTTCCTTTTTAATTATCCATCTTGTTTACTGATCGGTTTCCTTGATTTCATGACCTGTAGAATCTTGCAATATATCCAATCTTATGAAAATGGAAACATGTCATTCCAGTAGATTCACAAGGTCTATAGTTATCTTTTTTTGTCCTCAATTTGTATTTAACATCCAAATTCCCATAGTTGTGGCAATGTGAGCATGTAACACTCCACTAGTTCTTATTCTAATAAGGACCTTGTCAGTTAAAAAATTATCCATGATTTTTCATCTTTTTCATGGACTCACTTTTTCTATGACCATACTTATTGTAGTTATAATAGTGACCATTTAACATATTAGGTTTATTTTTGCAAACCCTAGTAGTATGACCCTTCTCATTACAAATTAAAGATGTAGGTTTACTGGGCCTATTCTAACATACATTTTCCATATGTCCTATCTTGTGACAAATAAAACAAACTAGTTTATAAAATTTCTTACCAAGACTTTTCTTGTTCACCTTGGGTGGAGATTTTTCATTTTTTTGGGTTTCTTGGATCTAGATGATTCACTAGTTTCAAAACCATCATATCCAAGATCACGAGTCTCACCAATCATCCTTTGGTTCCTAATTTGTTCATCCATCTTTGCAAAAATTTCATTAAATTTATTTAACAACTTATTTGCCACATCTAATTCATTCTATAATTTTTAATTCTTTCTTCCCAAATCATCATTGCTCATCATCAAATTGTTAAGCAAAACCTCTTAGATATTTCATTTCCTCTCTATTATCATGAAGATATACATACAAGATACCTACCTCTTCATCAGACTTGAAGAGTTTATGTTCCTTATCTGTCATAGCTTGGTCCTTAGCTTATAGCGAATATTCCACAATCTTCCTTGCTTCCTTGATAATTTTCCTAGATTCCATCTCCTGGCCCATCTTAAATGATAAAGATTCTAACTACCTTTTAAAATTCCTCTTGTCATTTGTTATCTGTTCATTCTCCAAATAAATGGCCTCAAGGGAAGCTTCATATTCCTTAGATCCACTATGTTTAGATAATTTCTCAATGAAGTATTGACTCTCATTCAGTTGTCCGAGAAGCTCTTTTCTCTTTTCTCTTGAGATATTTAGTTTGTCTTTAATCTTCTCAATTACCTCTTCAACTTCTCCAAGTTATGTTTTGTATCTCAATATCAAAGCCTCCATGTTTTCCTCAATGATCCTACCCAAGTGGTTAGGTTTTTTCATGAGAACTTGGCTTTGATACTAATTGTTAATGTAAGATTATACTTAGAAGGGGGGTGAACCATTGTAACCAAAAGTTCTAAATATTTTTACCACCAACTTCCATAAGATATAGAATGCAATGCAAGTAGAAAAATAGTGAAAAATTAAATCAAACATCAAAATAATAAAACACTTTAACACATATATTTTTCTCATGGAAATCCTTGTTAGAGGGAAAAACCATGTGCGGAAATTAGTACCCAAAAAATATCACTATTGCAGTAATAAGTTTCCCTATTATGATCATTACATCCACCTGATTAAGGGTATGCCTGATTAAGATTATTTATCGTTGTTAGGAGCTTACATCAAAACCCTATTAGGATCTACCTAGTTAACTAATTTAGAACTCCTTCTAAGAGTCACCTTGTTAGAGGATTTTGATCTTTATATCTATTAGGATTCTACTCACCCTATTAAGAGTGACATGGTTAATGGACTTCTCTTGTCAACCTGCTAAAATCAATAAGTAAAGAGTGATATGATATTTTCACTCAATGCATGACAAATATAGTGTATTCTTTATCAATACTCTTCTTTGAAACACTTCTTTATATATGTTCGAACACCTTTGATCACCATAAACAATCACAACAACAACAATAAGATCGCACATTAATCTCTCTCCAAGCCAATACTTTTTATAATACATCATAAATGATATATAAAATGGTTTACAACATAAGGTGGAAAAATAACCCTAATACATCATTAAAATTTATTCATTCTCATTCCTTAAACTCTAAAATGTAATATCAATTATCATTTATAATTTTTGATTCATGTCAGCCTCGAGATCTATTGCATAAATGATTTGACAAGGGAAAATTCAAACCATATCACACTCTCTAGTGCACTTACACCACTCCAAGATATTTGATCATTTTGGAATCATGAAAATGTCAACTCATCATTCCTCATTAATTTTTGATGTCACTACATTTCTTCTAACATGTAACCACTTATCGTAACATGGTGCAACATCATCGATTAAGGATTTGACCAATTAATCTAAGAGCTTTTTGTACGTTTCATAGAGTGAGTTTTAGGTTAATTTAACTATGTCCACCATTCAAAAACCTTGGTATGGTCACATGAAAAACCCCATAACATAGTAAAATTAATATATCCCTAATCACAACACATGAATCCAAACCAAGTTGACATAAACATTAAATTATCACTCATCGGCTTAATCCTATTCTTCCTTTCTATATGTCACCCTTCAAAAAAATCATAAGTCACAACATACATAAGATAAAACTGTGCGATCATGGATATATCATCTTGAGACATCACTTAGTCTTCCTTTACAGTTTCACACACCAACTCATATTATACTGTGAGATTCAACCTCGTGAACATACCTCATCATAAAAGGAACACTGTCAATCAATAAATACTTAGTTGACATCAATGACAACTTCATAATTGACCATCCTATCATCATACCTACATTAAATAAATACCATAACATACTCATATAATCTTTGTATTAGTTATGAAAACACCACATACATTCACAGGCCCATTGCCTAGAGTTTACTACTCACAATACAATACAATACAATGGTCTGGCCATCCGACAGGTTCACTAATCAATCTCTCATTAAAATTCACAAAGGTGTATAAACTATCCAATGCCAATATAATTCTAATGAAGTATTATTTTTACCTCAATCATAGAATACAAACATCCTCTTCATTTTTATCTACAATAACCCACACTTTGCAATCACAAATCATTTCTCATTTATACATATTACAATGAATGGTCCACAAAAAGGTCAACTAAGACCTAGAAGAACAAATGATATAAAAATTATACTCAAAATACAATGCGAACCAAATCAAGTTAGCCAGGACTTAGGTAGGACCCAATACTTCATCCTTGAACACACAATAGTTGAACACCAAATCTGCACCAAGAATTGTAACATGTTACTTCACTTAGTCAGCTAGGACCTAAATGAAGAAATGCCAACACATTATCAAATCACAAATCATGATCATAATGATCAATGTGAACCATTAAGATGGTCCTATCATGATCCAATAATACCAAAAAGAAGAAAGAGTAGCTTCCTAAACCTTCACATCAATTCAATCTAAAAATTGAAACTCATTTTTGTACTAATCATCAATAATATTCAACACAAAACTCTATCACACTAAAATATAAATTTTTTGAAATATGAATCATGAACAAAACTAGTTGAAGAAATAAAAATAAATCCCAATATTACCACTAGCTTCATGCCAACTAAATAACCCTGTATAATCCATACCAAAGAAGAAACTCAATTTCTGACACTTCCTAAACAACAGGAACACTAAAATACAAGTAGCTAATTAATCAATCATAGCTCACTCAAACTATTATGTGAACTATGTAGGTTGACTGGAATCAATTATAGACATATCTAAAACATCATTTATAATCACATCAAAAGATCCTCAACATATCACCTGAACAATTGAAATCATCTTTTCTAAAAAAATTAACTACACTATCTGCAACAACTATAATATTTTGACATCAATGAAAAAACACTAATCTCAGTACACATATACACTATCTAATCAATAATCTTTGACATTCTCAACATAGAGGGTTCTACCATTTACAAAGTAAATTGCAAGTTTTTTTTATCACTCAAGTCACAATCGTACTTCAGTAATAAGTGAGAGCATAACAAAGATTAAAAAAATGGTGTCTAACAGATCATAAAAAATTTCCACCAAAGAAAAATTTATGAAGTTGAGGTAGAAGTACATTATGTTGCGATAACTTCCACCATGGAAAACAATGAGTTTGGTGTGATAATATTACCAAAATAATTTCATTTTTTATCATGAAAATTGTATTCATGAATGAGGTACATTTTTTTATTGATTATTATTATGAATTTTAGGAAAACCTCATTGTCACTTTAGCTTTAAATCATAGTTATATCAAAAAGAGAAAGTAAAAAAAATGTTTTTTCATTTGTAAAAGTGGTATTTGAGTAAGCATGAAATGTAGAAGTATTCGTATTCAAGGCTTAAATGTTTCTTCTATCTAAGAGTTTAATGTAGCAATTATGTTATTTTTGGAGGTATGGGTATATCATTTATTCAATAAATTGTCCCTTTTACATACATGTGATACATTGCTCATGTTTCAAAAACCACAGGTTAGTCATACATGGCAAGGTCTTCAAGAAATTACATGAGTCATCAAATGGATAAAGATTAATGGATTACAAGAGGGTGGAGGTAGGAGGAAAGACCTCTCATGTGCAAGCATGTCGGTGGTGATTTGTGTAGAAAAAAAGAGGTTGTTTTTACAACACTTGAGGAGCCATTAGAGACACTTAGAGGATATATGGACTTTTTGAGGAAAGGCATCTCATGTGCAACATTGGAGGAGGCATTAGACACACTTGAAGGGGATGGATTATTTTGGAGGAAATATATCTCATTGTGCATTGGAGGTGGGAGCACTCATGTTGTACAGATGGTTTGAAGGTTTCAAATTATTTTTTCAGGAGATCCATTGATGTGGGTAGTTTGGTGTCTATTGGCTAAACAACGAAGTTAGGAGATCCACTATAGTGGTTAGTTCAATGTTTCTTTAGCGAGTGAGGATGATTGGTGAAGGAACTTCATCAAAGTCTCCAAAGATTTGGTTTAAAACCCTTGTGACTTCCACTCTTGTTCAAATGAATGTAATAAGAGGGGATATGTTGGCATATTACATTAATTAGGTTAGTTTGTCAATTTAGATTCAATAAAAATACATTAGTTGAATAGTTAGGTGCTGGAAAGTTATTCCCATATGCTATTTTTGTGAGGGAAAATAAGGTTTATATAACAACCATTTCATTTTATTGAGATATTATTGAATATAATGTTGATTGAATACATTATCTTTTCTTCTTTGATCGCTCATACATGTCATATTTTAGGAATAACCTTAAAAAATTTACCTTCTATAAATTAAAATATTGGTATTGCATCATCATATTACATCAATATTATTGAAACCACTACAAGTTTGATTGATGTCTTTGATCATTTATATGTATTATCAACATGGACTTAGGAAAATAAGAACATTCCTTTCTCTAGGAAACCTTGTAAAGAATATCCATCAAAGCCTCTCCTTCTAAATATAAAAATCAAGATACCAAAACATGTGAGTTCTAGACAAAAAGAAAAGTAGGTTTACGTGATCTAAGACTAGAGTTTAGACTTACTTCTATAGATGTATATTTGAATAAGATTAATAATTAAAAGAATATTTTCTAATCATTTCCAAAGTAATTTTTTTTTTAATATTTATCACAAAAAATCATCTTCAAACGCAGAATTTAGCATCATTTACTTTTATTTATTTAAATGAACATTTCGTTTAGTAGCAATATTGAGTCATAGATCGATTTGATTCTAAGAGCATTTATAAATTTGATTATTCAATTTTTAGTTGAACCTAATATTGTGCATAGGAATAATAATAAATATACATAGAGATTAAAAATTCCCACTTCACAATATTTCTTCTCTGTTACTACAAACTCTTAGCCCCTTTATTATAGTAAACACTGCAATAACCTTTGATTAAATTATTTGACACTTAAATAAATGTTCTATCATCTCATCCATAATATGCTCGTAAACTCAATCTAAAAAAAATCTATGCAACTTTCTTTTTATCACTCTAATTTATACTGTAATCTTTTATGCGTTCAAAAAATAGAAATGGTCATGAAATTGTTGAAAAGGGACAACAAAATTTGTATGAACAAAGACAACCAACACAAAAAACTAACAATTTAGTATGAGTTATCATTTAAAGAAATACTCATAACTTTGATGCTATACAAACTTGATTGTACAGTACATGCAAAACACATAAGCATTGCAACAAAAATTGAATGCTCTATTATAAATATTTCAAATATTTTATGGGGTTTGAATGTTACTGAAAATTATCAAAATGCACCTTCCTAAAGACAATTTCACATTAAGGTGCCAAGAGCACCAACTTATCAAAACAATTTAAAAAAATTATAAATGGAGAAGAGTACATATTTTGATAAGACAATTTCACATTAAGGTGCCAAGAGCACCAACCTATCAAAATAATTTAAAAAAATTATAAATGGAGAAGAGTGCATATTTTGATAGGATGAACTTGCAACTAAAGGGCACTACTATGGTCAAACAAAGTAGTAATATAATAAACTTGACGGAACCATGTGCAATGATAACTATACATAATTTTTTTAGGACAACCCAATTCAGCTTTGTAGGTCTATTTCTAATACATTCTATTTTAAGTGATTCTAATTTTTGATTAAATTATTGAGATCAAAACAATGAACAACTTTTTATCAAACATCAAGATTATCAAAAATAATTCATGAATTGTAGAGTTGTCAAGACTGCTACCAAGTGAAAAAATAAAATTGCATTTCTCAAATTTTATTTTATTTATGCCTCAAAATAAAACTTCTAGAAAACAAATGATATTCAAACTTATCATCATACTTAAATTGTGACTATCAAAGAAATTCTCTTCAAAAAAGGAGTGAACTTTTCAAATCATATATTCTCATTTTAACTTTTTGAACATCTATAAAAAATAATATCCTATAATATTTTCTTCTTAAAATGAAAAAACAAAATGAAAAGAAACTAATTGTAAATAGTACCATTCCTAAGAAAATGTAAAGTATATAAACAAACTAAGATCATATATATGATTGTTATATACAAGACTATGAATATATAGTTTATTTTTTTATGAACATGTTCAATTAAATTTTTCAAGCTATTTTAAAAAATATGTTGTGTAAATATAGGTGCTAGAAAGGTATATTTTTTAAATTCTATGAAAAGACATCCAAGACAAAGATGAAAGTTCAATGCAATACAAAGCCTGAATATAACATAAAAGAAATCAACTATTCATTACAACAATAAAAAAAAATACATCTTTGTCATCACATTTTTGCAAAATTATCATCAATCACCTCGTGATCAATTTAAACACCCTCTAACAGAAAGACACATCTTTGAGTATTATCGATGTGAAGTTGGGAGTTAATTGCTAACAAGAATGGTAGTTTATCAACTGCATGTGTTTTATTTAATGTCAAGCTAACTAGAGTTGCCACTTCAGAAAAATGATAGAAATAGGACTTCAGGTTAACGGGATTTGTATCAGCTCATGAAAAGGCATTCCCTTGATCATGATCATTATTGTTATTGGCAATCTTAATAACAACCTCCTTGTTGATTAATGTATAGGGATCTCAGTCCTCAACCTTAATAATGAGGCACAAGCCATAGTGGGAAATTGCAAGGCTTGAAGTTGAAGCAAGGTTGTCCAGAGATTCTATTTTGATGTCTCTGTCTTCCTCTTTTAACAATCACTTGTTGCGAAGTTGTTGGGAAATGATATTGCAGAGATTAAATCAAAAGGAACCCACTGACTTTTCCTTTCTAAAGGTTGTGCTTTCTTATCAACAGTTGCCTAGAATTGACCTCCTCATTTTCCATCAATTTATTGTTAGAAGAGGAAGATGAACATAAGAGAATTGAATCTTTGGTTAGCCTTACTTCATCTTTATGCCATGCAATTTCTCACTATGACATGTGACTCATTAGAGTTGAGGACTGAGATCCCTATTTCCTATGTCATTTTTGTGCATGGGTAGAAGAATCTAGTTATATTTGCAACATTTTTTTCCTTCAGATGTATTATGTAAATCCTTCGACTAATAATAGGTTCTTCCTTATTGATGTGAAGCCCTTGCAGACAACCTGCAAAAATTTCAAAATCTATTAAAATCAGAAACACCATGTTGTCAGCCAAATAGGCAAAATTGACATCATCTTGTCATTAGCTTGACCATACCCTAGTGTTTTTCTCTACCTATTGCTTAATGCTACTTCTTTCTTCTTTTTCCCAAAAATGAGCTTTCTTCAATGTCAACATAATAGATAATTAATCCTAGATAGGTGACAACTCTTCCAATGCCAAAGGAATTCCTATACAGATACACATTGCATATATTCAATGTATCTACATATCTTTCCCTTTCCTATTTTACTCAAATTTAAATGTTAGAACATGTTAGTCATATATACAACATATAAAATTCTTTCTCTTTTATCTAGTACAATATTGTCAATTACTTTTTCCTCCAAATATGGAAAGGGACTTATTTTTGATATAAACTCAAATGCAACATATGTTCTCATGGTAGATACTAACCTATCAGCTACATAAAAATTTAAACAAAATCAACTAACCAAGATACTCTAAACTAATTACAATTTACCATTAGAACTTTATGATACTAACTCAATCCACCCAATTGAGAATCAAATGTAAAAAGATTTTTTTTGCAGTCAACCAGCCATTTCATCAATCTGCTAACTCGAGAATCAACAAGATTCTATACACAATAAGTTGTATATGTGGGTTTGCATTTAATTGCTACAAACAAGTCTTTACATATAGAACTTAGATGTAACTCTTGAGTTTCTAATACAATAATCAATACTTCATTATATAAATGAATACTTATGTGAAATGATGTTATCTGTGGCATGCAAGTAACTACTACAAAAGGTCCATACATACAGATTTTGAAGTTTCCTATATGATAAAACAAAATCTGCGCAAATTTTTTTTTCTCCTTAATTACTATTTTGATGACAGATTCTAAAACGTGATCAAAATATTGATTAAAAAACACTTGTGTTCCAAAAACTACAGTGACTAAAATATGATATACTTTATTAACAAATGATTATTTATCAAATGCAAATGTTTCTTTTATGTGGATATTTCTAGTCAATGCAATATTACATATGATATTATATACATACTAACCTGTTTCAAATGAACAAGCCAGTTATAATGACTATTTTGCTGAATATACTGAACAACAACATTATCTTCTCATGCCCATTTTCTATATACCCTTTTTATTTTTGTTTGTTCAAAAGGCAAGTAATTTAAAGGCCATGGATGGTAAATCCATGCTGTTGATTGAAAGGTAAAGAGCTGCTCTATGTGTTCTATTTTATTATTATCAAGAATGAACAGTTCTTCTCTATGTGTTCTATTTCATGACTATGAGGAATGAACAGAGATGTTTAGGTCCTTAGAATGTGGAGTACTGGTATAATTATTGACAACGTGATGAAGGGTGCTCCTCTTAATATGAGAAACACATTACAAAAATAGAGAAACAACAACAATATGCAAGAACAAAAAATTGGCTTCTTATTATCTCCACAAATGTGGAATTACAAACTTTCAGAATTACAATATGCAAGCCACATGGGCATTCCCTTACAATATTCTATAGGACAAAGCCTCGAATCAATATCCAGATCTACTACCCAAAACTATCCCGAACTACCTACGATAACACTACAACCTTCCTTATATAGGCAATTTTCCACTGCCTGGGAAGGTTCTAGAATTTTAGCTAATAAGGCCGACCAAACTTAGAATTATTTTATTTTTAATTTTAATACATCATAGTCGGCTCAAAATAACTTTTGAAACCCAAACAAAAATTTTGAACAAAAATCATTTTCCACCATTTCAGGTGACCCAACTTTCAAAGACCATAAGTCATCACCTGTTGACCTGATTGACTATTATAACCCCATTTTAGAAAGGGCATGAGGTGCTCTACAATGCTTAATTCAAGAAATCTTCATTTAGCCAAAGTTTCGACCTCATTTGGGGCCTCTAAAGCCTTCAAAATTGAGTTCAAAGTTTCTGTACCCTATTTTCAATACCAAAAATTTTCAATATCTTTAAAACTAGATTTGATTCAGAAATGAAACTTTACTGGCAGGTTGATATGACCAAAATGAACCTCCACCTATGAAATCAGAACATTTTGAGATCATATGACCAACTTACTAAAAATAGTAAGTTTCCATAAATAGCAGCTCCGCACAAGATAGCCCTTATTGAAAAGAAAACTAGAAATATTTTTGGGTGATGCAAGATTTCTCTTACACCTAGGATGCTCCTGCATCAGACACCTGGGGTAATTTGAGAAGTGACCCTATCATGACTCAAGTGTGCAGAGGAAAACCAAGGTGGTTAACCTCCTCCTTCGTTAGCCATGATGAATCTTCAATAGGTCATTCTTTCTATTTGACCAAATATTCTTCATATGTCCTATTCCTTGTGCTTCTGCCAACATGACTATCTAGTATGTCCTCAATCTCCTTGATATCTAAACTAGTTGCTGGAATACTCCATTGTGCTACTATAACCTCATCTTCAACACCTCCTTCATGATACTCTGTCAGATCTAAAACATTAAATACTGGTGAAATATTTAGCTTAGTAGGAAACTCAACCTCATATGCATTTCCTGAATCACACTTCTTCAGTATCTTACATGGCCCAAACTTCTTCATTTTCAACTTGTTATATGTACCAACTAGAAATCGCTCCTTCTGCAAATGAACCATGACTTCATCTCCAACCTAAAATTCCTTATGCCTCCTTTTCTTATCTTCCTTAGCCTTATACTGCACATTCATCTTGGTAATATTCTTGCTCACCTCCTCATGGATGTTCTTCAAATGTTCTGCAAAATCCTCATCTTCAGCACTACTTATTTCTCCTTTATCTATCTTTCTCAACTCAGATGCATTCATGGGACTACTTTCATATACAATTTTTGGATGATGTGAGGAACTAAAATTCAAATCTATCTTTAACTCTTCACTTTCTGCTAGTGTCATTCTGTGTGCTTCCTCATTTGGAAAACTGGCTCCTGGAATCAGGTCCATCTGATGATTGATCTTTCTTATTGGTGGTAATCCATCAAGCACATTATCAGATACAATATCCTAAAACTCATTCAATAATTCTACAACTTTTGTAGGTACATCTTCTAATTCATCTTTCCCAGCCTTTGGAATTAAGGTAAAACACATATGCTCATGCTGCATACCATCTAAGAAATTTTCTCTATCAACAAAAGTTATTCTTGCATAACCACATACCTTTTCTTCTATCTCCTTCAATGGTTTTAGCTTATGTCACACTCCATCCTTTGTCAGGGAATAGGTATTCGCATGACCATCATGTACAACACATCTGTCAAACTACCAAGGTCTACCCAAAAACATATGACATGCATCCATAGATATGATATCACATAGTACCTCATCTTGGTACTCACCGATCTTGAACTTTACTAGGCATTGTTCACTAACCTGATATGGATGTGGATGTTTCTACCTCTTGAGCTTCAATTTTGTCACCATCTCTTCTGACACCAAATTATCAGTACTACCACTATCAATAATCACATCACAACACTTACCCTCACACTTGCACCTTGTGCGAAATGAGCTCCTCCTTTGTTCAGGTTCATTCTCACCACTCAGCAGGAATCTTCTATTAATCAACATCTCCTCTTTTAGCATCTTCAGAATATGATGATCTGGCATCTTCATCTACATGTGCAACTCTAGCCTGGCCTTCATTCCTCCTATATGTCCTTCCTTGGCATTGAGGATATTCAAATGCCCTATGACCTTCTCCACAATGAAAACATGTTCCATGGTAGCCTCCTCTTCCTGAACCTTGTCCTCTTCCTCTTCCTCTTCCTCTTCCTCTCTGATCTCTATTATTTTGATCATGGAAATGATTGAAATTATCTCCTTTCTAATTCTGACTATTACTGGCCTCATCATGCTTTTTTGGATCTTCATTTTGATCTCCATATGACCATCCACCAGATCTTCCATCACAACCTCTTCCACTTTATCTGCTCTCCAACTTCTTGTTCAAATTTTCCTCTACTTTTATGGAAAACTAGTATGCCTCTTCAATACTGTTCATTCGAACCATATTCAACTCCTCCTAAATGCTCGGCCTCAACCCATTAAGGTAACAAGATATTTTCTCCTTATCAGCTTCTGAATGTCCTATTCTGATGAGGATTCGATAGAACTCCTATGTATACTCTTGAACAGATCTTCCTACTTGCTTCAAACTTTGCATTTTCCTCAGTAGGTCAAGCTCATAATCAACATGAATGAACTGTCACTTCAATTTATCCACCATCTAATCCCATCTTGTGATTTTATCCTTTCCTCTTTGATTTTTCTCCAATTGAATCTCTTGCCACCGGATCTTTACATGACCCTTTAGTCTGGCCTTTGCAAACTTGACCCGATCAGGATCCTCGATATCCTCATACTCAAAATATTCTTCACAATCATTTATCTAGTCGATCAATTCTTCTGGGTTAAGATTTCCTAAAAATATAGGAACCTCAATCTTAGGTCTTTTTCTGATCTTGGAAATGGCCCGAAAAAGTCTTTCTTCCTCCTGGTTCAAAACTTCAAATTCTCCTTCTTGATCTTCTTCTTTGGCGTCATCCTTGCTTTCATCTCTGACATTAAGATTCATTCCTCTGTGAATCTCTTCTTGCAATGCTCGCACTTGTCTCTGGAGCTTTCTAACCTCAGGTGTTATAACACCAACTCTTTCACCATGTTCCCTTCGTGGAGGCATTTTCACACTTCTCACTGAAACCCTAACCACGTTCCTGGTGCAAACTGCCTCACAATCGGTGATCTGTTTACACAAAAACCCTAACCCACAATCCTAGTGCAAATTGCCTCACAATTGGTGATCTATTTACACACTCAGGAACTCCGTCTCTGATACCACTTGATGAAGGGTGCTCCCCTTAATACCACAAACACATAACAGAAATAGAGAAACAACAACAATATGCAAGAACAAAAAATTGGCTTCTTATTATCTCCACAAATGTGGAATTAAAAACTTTTAGAATTACAATATGCAAGCCACATGGACATTCCCTTAAAATAATCTGTAGGACAAAGCCTCGAATCAATATCCAAATCTACTACTTAGAACTGTCCCAAACTGCCTAAGACAACACTATAGCCTTCCTTATATAGGCAATTTTCCATTGCCTGGAAAGGTTCCAAAAGTTTAGCCAATAAGGCTGACCAAACTTAGAATTATTTTATTTTTAATTTTATTACATCATAGTCGGCTCAAAATAACTTTTGAAACCCAAACATAAATTTTGAAGAAAAATCATTTTCCACCATTTCAGGTGACCCAACTTCCGAAGACCATAAGTCATCACCCATTGATGCGATTGACTATTATAACCCCATTTCGGAAAGGGCATGAAGGGCTCTACAATGCCTAAATCAAGCAAGCTTCATTTAGTTAAAGTTTGAACCTCATCCGGGGCCTCTAAAGCCTTCAAAATTGAGTTCAAAGTTTCTGTACCCTGTTTTCAATACTGAAAATTTTCAATATCTTCAAAACTAGACTTGATTCGGTAATGAAACTTTATTGGCAGGCTGATACGACCAAAATGAACCTCCACATGTAAAATTAGAACATTCCGAGATCATATGACCAACTTACTAAAAATAGTAAGTTTCCATAAATAGCAGCTCTGCACAAGATAACCCTTATTGAAAAGAAAACTAGAAATATTTTTGGGTGATGCAAGATTGCTCTTACACCTAGGATGCTCCTGCATCACAATGAATGCACCTCTTTTGTTTGGGTAATTGTCACAACGGATAAGATGTAGTACAAGTAGACTATCGAGTAGTGAGATGTTTAATAAAATTTTATTCTGATAGAAAAAGTTAAGGTAAAGAGGAGTGATTTAAATTGTACAATAATATTTATATGTTGAGTTACTTTATAGTAGATGGGATAAGAATATAATTAATTAAACTTAATAAAATAATTTTTATGTATTTGTGGATTTATTGTGGTTAATAGAATTTATATTTTAATAGAAAAATTTAAGATAAAAGGGAGTTCTGTTAAATTGTATGGTTGTATTTATATGTTGAGTATTTAATTGAACGTATTAAAATAGTTGTCATGTATGTGTGGAGATCAAGTGTTTAATAAAATTTATAGTTCAATAATAAAAAGTTAAGTTAAAGGGGAGTCCCTTTAAATTATATGATTGTATTTATATGTTCAGTCATTTTGCAGTAGATGGGATAGATGTCAAATTAATTGAGCATATTAAAATAGTTGTTATGTGTTTATGGATATCATGTCTTTAATAGAATTTATGTTCTAATAGGAAAATGTAAGGTAAAGATAAATCCCTTTAAATTATATGGTTGTATTTATGTACATTGGGTCACTTTGTAGCAATGGGATAAGAATCAAATTAATTGAGCGTATTAAAATAGATTTTTTGTTTTTGTGAATATCATGTGTTTAATAGAATTTATATTTTAATAGAAAAAGTTAAGGTAAAGGGGGGTCCGTTTAAATTGCATGGTTGTATTTATATGTTGAGTCACTTTCTAGTGGATGTGATACGATTCAAATTAATTGAGCATATTAAAATAGTTGTTATGTGTATGTCGATATGGTGTGTTTAATATAATTTATATTTAAATAGAAAAATTTAAGGTAAAGGGAGAGTCCCTTTAAATTGTATGGTTGTATTTATATATTGAGTCACCTTGTAGTAGATGGCATAAGAGTCAAATTAATTGAGCATATTAAAATAATTTTTATGTGTTTGTGGATGTCATGTGTTTAATTTAATTTATGGTCTAATAAAAAAATGTAGGGTAAAGTAGACTCCCTTTAAATTTTATTGCCTTGTATATTTATGTTGAGTTAATTTACCCTGCTTGGGATAAGAGACAAATTAATTGACCATATTAAAATAGTTCTTATGTAATTGTGGATATCACATGTAACATTTTTATTTATATAATATAAGTTGTTGTGAATTTAAAGTTTTGAAACTTAAGCAAAAATAGATTTTATAGGTACTCAAAACCCAAAGAGTTAAAGATACAGATTAGATAAGAAGCTCAATAGAAAAGAGCACCCAAAACAAAAAGGAGGAACAAAAACACCCCAAACAACAACAACCAACAAGACAAGAAATAAAAAGAGAACCAACAAAAGAAACTAGCTAATGCCATGCTTTGAGAATCTAGATGGAGTTTTCCATATTTTTGTCTAGCTTTGTCATTTTTTTGAATTCTCCTTGAGCCCCATAATCTCCTTGGTGGATGAGGTGTATTGGCTCATCTTCACTTTTTTTCCAGTCCCAAGGCCTTTTCCCTTTGTATTAGGATTTTGTACAGCTTTGCACTCCTTCTCCAGCATGTCAACCAACCAACAAAGCTTACTTGTAGAGGACTTCATACCTTTCATAGAATGCTCAAGAAAGTTTTCCAGTATTTTTTCAACACATTCAATTCTAGCCAGTAATATAATAGGGGAAAAAATTCATGAGAGTGGTTGTAGTCCTTATCCCTATTATTAAATCTATCTAGCAGATTTTGATACTTGGCCTCTAGGCCAGTATTCCATGTCCTAAGATTCACAATCCCCTAATAGCACCATTTATCATTTTTGAAAGAAAAGAGGGCTCTAGCTTTAGCAGTGTGTAAAAATTCCAAAGTTGATTCCTCCTTATCATTGAGATCCTCCAGTATTGTAGACACAAAATCCTCTCTCTTAGAAACATCCTAACTAAAATCCATACATTTATCATTATCAATCATCATAAAAGTATAGAGGATATTTTTATTCTCCCATTCCAGATTTTCCTCACCATTGTGGTTACCCTCATCCATGTGGTCGTCATCCTTGGTGCCCTTCGTAAGTTTTTTCTAATTATCCTTCTCAAGTTTTGTGTTGTTATCCATGTTTTTTGGCATCTGTAGTCTTTCTTATTGATCCTACATATTTTCTAGATCCTTCTCCATCTAAGAAGGGTCAAGGTCAATAATGATTTTTTCAGTTCCCTGGTTGGTATTCAGCTCCATAATAGGTTCTTCAATAATACCCTCAACATAATCCTCATATTTGGACTAGCTTTATCCCATTTTACTTCCACCTTAGTATTCTCATCTTTATCATCCTCTGTGTCCATTGTATCCCCCTTAATCTCCTTCCTAGTAGCCTTATAATTCTCTATCTCATCCTTGGAAGCTTTCGATGAAGAATACATGCTCTTTCCCTCTACATTTGAAACCTTATTCTTCTTTCTCCCTATTTTATTTTTACTAAAACTTGGGAACTCCGAGTCTTCATCATTGGTAGAGACATTGTCAGAATCCATCTCCTCATTCTTTGTGATCAAAGAGAAATCAACCAACACTTTCTTCTTCTTCTTTGAAGACAAAGGAGGGTCTTCAGTCATCTAATAGTCAACATTTTTTATTCTTTTGGCTAGTGATTCATCCTTTCCCTTTACAAATGTAATACTCTTTCTCTTTTCCTTAGGGTTTTTCACAAAGCTCTTAGGGATATTATTAAGCATATAGTCATGAATTAGAAATATAATCTGCCCTCATGGACAATAATTTATCAACATTTTTCGTATTCACAGCCAAACCATGAAGCATAGAATTGTAGAGATAGTATAGGAAGGAGATAAAATCCTTATGGAGGAATTTATTTAAAAGGACAAAATGATGAGATTGGGCTTTGGTAAAATGCCCCTCTAGATTAATGTATTCCATCATGACAATCAACACCTTTCTACAAAAATCCTTGATGTTGTTGACAACATAAAAATCTCTCTTTTTAACAATGAAATCCCTTTCTTTTACAATCTTCATGAACTTATTAGCAGTCATTTTGGAAACTTTCCTATTTTTGTAGAATTTAAGACTAGACAAGGGTAAGTTGGTTATCTATGCAATAAGTTCCTCCATCCTGCAATGAATTTTTGGGTTATAACCTTTTCATAAACATGCAACTTCTCCCGATAGGGTGTGATCTGACCCTTCTCCAATATCCTCCATAGTTTAGGGTTCTTCTTGAGTTCCAAGCAATCTGAAATTTCCTCTCTATTCAAATCACCCACATTATCGTCTTCCTCTATAACTAAAAATTTAGATAATTAAATAAAGAGACCTAGAACAAAATAGTAAAGATGTTGACCACAAGCACCCAAAAAGAATGTGATAAGAAATAGTAATTACGGGTCTTTAACATATTGATCCAGCCTTGATTACTAGTTACTAAAATCCTTATTCCATGATCCTTTGAACATTTCTGATAAATATTTCCACCTTACTACTTGTCTTATAAAAAATTAATAAGACTGATTGTTTCTGTATCGAGGTCCTTCACATTATTCCACGTCATAAGGGAGTCAAGACTAACCCTTTGTTGGTAAACACATAAAAAATTATATATGATTCCTAAAAGGCATGGGAAACATAGGAGTCTTTAAATGATCCCAATAAATTTATAGACATGTCTATAGTATTGGATATCGGCCATTAAGATTTAAAATTCCATTTTATTGTATTTATAATGTTTAGATAATCCCCTTCTAACCACACCTTTTCAACATTCATTTGTTTAGCTAGCCTTAAAAATTAATAGGCTCTGAGGGCCTTAGAAATATGATTAGTTTGATAATCAAGAGAAATAGAAACAACACTCATGAAGTTACCTTGACTATCCCCAATGATCCCCCCAAAAACTAGCTTTGCTAGGGTTTCCTTTCGCCGCACCATCAAAGTTGACTTTCACCCAGCCCTTAGGAGGAGACAAGCAATAACAATTTTCTCTACCTTTTTTAGATTTTCATTTATCCAATTGATATTTGAGCAATCAATTTCCAAACATGACTCACCAAATTTATTAACATGCATAGAGTAATTCCCTCGATAATTTTGAAGATGGTGTTATCTAGCACTGTGGGGTTTCTCTAGGTATCCCTAAAAATTCTATTATTATGTTCTTTCTAGATATTCCAAATTCGGTGAGGAACGGAAAGAAGCCAAACCAATTTAAATCTCTTGTTCAAACTAAGGAAATTCCATTGTTGAAAAAAATCTTGGATAGTTCTAGGAAAAACCCAACATATATTCCATCTTTATAACAACACTTTCTAGATCTCTAAGGATTAGGAGAAACTTAGAAGGATATGAGAAGTTGACTCACAGCTCTCACAATACAAACAACATCTATTATGGAGATAGAACCCCCTTTTCACCAAATTGTCTATCATTAGAATTTTATTCAAGAGGAAAAGCTAGAAAAAATGCTCCACTTTAGGTATAAGACAATTATTCCAGGCTTTCACCTAGAAAGGAACCTCATCATTAGGTTGATGTTGAATTTTAATCATATAAGAAGTAGCAACAGAGAGTTTTCCATATGACTCAAGCCCCCATATAAAGGTACCCTCCTTATAATCAATTATTCACTGCTCATGGAGGCCGTTACTCATGTTTTCATGTAGATTATGATTATTTTTCACTTGATAAAATATATTCATTAGATCTGAATAAAAAAATTTAGAATATGTTGCATTGATAGATCATGTAAAATTACCTAATGCACCATTATATTTATCCTTTTTAAAGTGATTTTGTAGACATGATGTGACATCATATTTGATGATGTGGATGTAAAGTGTTAATTATAAGAAGAGATCTTTTTAAGTAAGTCAACGTAAAAAACTGATAATAGTTCAAACTTGCCAAATGCTTCTTAGAGGCATGAAGTTAGAGTTTTCAATAACTAAGTCCTCTCTCCCAATGTAGTTAGAATCCCAGGTCTCCAAAAAAATTCTTGAGATCTAATGTAGACTATGAAATATAAATCATAAATGGAAGTATAATATTGAGCATTGATAATTAAATAATTAGGCCACAATTGAGGGAATTTAGCACATGCCATAGTGAATTAACATAAGCTTACAATCAAGGGTTTAAACATTGGTGACCACCATAATACTAGCACTAATTAATCATCACACTTTGGGAAGAACACCATTACTTAAATAGGTTTGATTCTTTGATTAATTTATCAATCGCTTTTCCCATGTACATAAATTAATAATTTATAAATTTTTTAGTAAGTTCAATTTCATAAAATTCTTCCATCTCATAATAAATAAATAATTTTAGCTGATAAACTATTTAATTATTACTCTATAATACAATTTATTGACAAAAATTATTTAATTTTTCTTCTAAACATAAAAACATTTTAATATTTTTATTCATTATTCTATCTTTAGAATTATGTGGACATGAATTAAATAATTTTATCTATTTAATTTCACTAATTGTTCTCCATGCCAATTATTTTGATTCCATGTAACTAATTTCTTAATGATATTAATCAAGTTGTTGTTACCTAACTTGGCTTAGCCATAACCATGAGGATAGTAATCTAAGGAGTGTGCTAGAGAGATACTATTATTATAGAAACATTGTATTATCTTGTTTGAAGGAAAAAAGGTTGCAATAATAACTACCAACTTAATTATAATTCCAAAATGTGCCATAATATTCTCTTTGATGAAATCATAGACCACTTATATATATGATCATTTTAAAGCTATTATATCTATCTATTTTGTGAAGTGGTCTATTTTTGTGAGTATATGACTCCATCCCGCACTAGAATTATGATTAAGGAGACCAATAAAGTCCATCCTCCACAATTGGAAGGATCCTGTAACCACAATCTTCAAAGCTAGGGAGGCTAATTGGGGCTTTTGAGTGAATTGTCTATATTCATCATGGAAATATTTCCAAAGTTTTGTTGTATCTCACAAAAGTCTCATCGAGAACCCTCTTATACATATTATCATTCCAAATAACATATTCACTAAACTTCATTCTCAAATTTCTTTTCTTCTTTGGACAGAGGTCTTCTATACATTCGCCATAAGGAAGTAGGTTATATATGAGAATTATGGATCTTGTAGACCTACTAGAAACACCTTTGGAGTGTCTTCTATCATTTTAGGCTCATTATCTATCACCATCTTGAAAAGACCATTTCCCTAAACCAGCTTGGTGGGTTTCATTTCTATATCATATTCTTCGACTTTTTCTATCTAACCTGCTCTCTTATAACATATAATATCTTATTGGGTAAGAATTATCTTTACCATAGGTTCTGATACAAAAATTGTAGCATGTAAATGTACAATGTAGAACTTTAATTTCCTTAAATCTCTGACCTTCACGAAGGCATGCTTTTCCATGTGGGAGTAATTTAACTCATGGTTATTTAAAGGGGTTCTCATGAAAGTTATGGGTTTGGCAACTTTATCTGCATTCTCTTGGAGAAAAAATATTGATGTGGCTTGTTTGGAGGCATAGAAGTACATAATCAAATATTGAATTGATGTGTTTCAACACTATTGCATTGTATATTTCTTGTTCAATATCATCAAATACCTTCTTTTTGGGTCTATTCCATAGAAACGCTTAATTTCCTTTCATCAAATCTACGATATGTTTAGTGATTTTAGAAAAATATGGTACAAACCTCCTTAGAAAATTCACCTCAATAAAGAAAGACTTAAATCCATTTTTTCTTGATGATAAGCTAAGCTGATGGATGGATTTGACTCTTTCGGGATGTATCCTGATTCCTTATTATGACATAATATGTCTGAGATTTTTTCCCTCTATTATGTAGAAAGCTAACTTATTTAGATTTAATGAGATACAATGCTCCCAAAATATTTCAAGTATTGTTTCTAGATCATGTATATGTTCTCTCCTCTTCTTAGAGAAAATTGCTAGGTCATCAAGGTAATTATTATGATCTTGTTGTTCAAATCTCCAAACAATAGATCCATATCCATTTGAAAGGTGGTCCCTATATTGATTAATCCAAAGGGCATCCTATTATAGGAAAATTTTCCCCATGCTGTGTTAAATATCTATTCTAATGCTACTCACTTTCATCAACATTGATTTGATTATACCATAAGAATCCATCCAACATATACATCATCTCTAATTTGGCTATCATATGTAAGATATGATCCATATTGGGAAGACCATAATTATCCTCCAAAGAGGCTTGGTTTAGGTTCATAATGTATACACAAATACTTATCTCTACATTGTTCTTATGCACCATAAATATGTTGGTGACCCATGTAGAGTGATGGATTACTTAAATGATCCTTGTTTCAACATTTGATCAATTTCACTAAAAATAGCATTAGACACATTAAGTTTATAATTGTGCTACTTCTTGCGGAAAGGTACCACATCTAATTTAAGGGGAATGTGGTATTTGAATTTTCCACCCATAAATTTCTTAAGGTCACCATAACACTAGGCAAATACATCTTTTTATTTTATTAAGAGTTTTGTTAATTTCACCTGCTCTTTTAGAGTGCCACGTTTTCCCATATAAATCATGTTAGGAATTTGCATTTATCTGATGTTAATATTTTCATATTATCCTATAGTACTTCCACTTTCACCCCTCTTGTACCTAATGTAATCATCGTGTCTATGAAACATTTTTTTTCTAATGATAGCATGCCTTCAAGAATTTTAATCCCTTTTAGCTGCACTACACCTTATGTGAGATTTTTTTTACTATCTAGAGTGTATTCTTTTAAACAGTTCTATCCTCCTTGGAAAAAATATTCCATGAAGAAACTTTCATTTTCTAAGAAATATCTAATCTATATGTTATCATCAAAAACCCACCAAGTCTCAATGTTGTCTGGAACATTGTGCCTACGAAGCATAGAATTGTAGAGATAGTATAGGAAGGGTTTAAAATCCTTAGGGAGGAATTTATTTGAAAGGACAAAATGATGAGATTGGGCTTTGGTAAAATGCCCTTCCAGATTTATGTATTACATCATGACAATCATCACCTTTCACCAGAAATCCTTGATATTGTTGACAACATAAAAATCCTTCTTTTTAACAATGAAATCCCTTTATTTTATAGTCTCAATAAACTTATTAGCAGTTATTTTGGAAACTTTTCTATTTTTGTGGAATTTAAGACCCAACAAGGGTAAGTTGGTTATCTATGCAATAAGTTCCTCCACCTTGCGATAAATTTTTGGTTTATACCCTTATCATATAAACATGCAACCTTTCCTGATAGGGTGTGATCTAACCCTTCTCCAATATCCTCCATAGTTTAGGGTTCTTCTTGAGTTCCAAGCAATCTAAAAGTTCCTCTCTATTAAAATCACCCCCAATATCATCTTCCTCTCTAACTAAAAATTTAGATAATTATATAAAGAGACCCAGAACAAAATGGTCAAGATGTCAAGCACAAGCACCCAACAAGAATGTGAGAAGAAATAATAATTATGGTTCTTTAACATATTGAGCCATCCTTGATTATTAGTTACTAAAATCCTTATTCCATGATCCTTTCATCATTTCTGATAAATCTTTCCACCTTACTACTTGTCTTATCAAAAATTAATAAGACTGATAGTTTCTATGTCGAGGTCCTTCACATTATTCATGTATATAGTATTGGATATTGGCCATGAAGCTTTAAAACTCCATTTTATTATATTTATAATGTTTAGATAATCCCCATCTAACCACACCTTTTCAACATTCATTTGTTTAGCCAGCCTTAGAAATTAATAAGATCTAAGGGCCTTAGCAATATGATTAGTTTGAGAACCAAGAGAAATAGAAACAACAATGATGAAGTTACCTTGACTATCCCTGATGATCCCCCCACAACTAGCTTTTCCAGGGTTTCCTTTCACCACACCATCAAAGTTCACTTTTACCCAACCCTTAGGAGGAGACAAGAAATAACAATTTTCTCTACCTTTTTTAGATTTTCATTTATGCAATTGATATTCAAGAAAATCACTTTCCACACATGACTCACCAAATTTATTATCATGCATAGAGTAATTCTCTTGAATGATTTTGAAGATAGTGTTATCTAGAACTGTGGGGTTTCTCTAGGTATCCCTAAAAAATTCTATTATTACGTTCTTTCTAGATATTCCAAATTTGGTGAGGAACGGAAAGAAGCCAAACCAATTGAAACCTCTTGTTGAAACTAGAGAAATTCCATTGCTAGAAAAAATCTTGTATAGTTCTAGGAAAAAACTAGCATATATTCCATCTTTATAACAACAATTTCTAGATCTCTAAGGAATAGGAGAAACTTAGAAGCATATGAGAAGCTGAATCGCACTCCTCACAATAAAAAAAACATCTATTATGGAGATAGAACCCCCTTTTCACCAAATTGTCTATCGTTAAAATTTTATTCAGAAGGAAAAGCTAGAAAAAATCCTCAACTTTAGGTATAAGACAATTATTCTAGGATTTCACCTAGAAAGGAACCTCATCATTAGGTTGATGTTGAATTTGAATCATGTAAGAAGTAGCAAAAGACAATTTCTAGATGACTCAAGCCCCCATATAAAGGTACCCTCCTTATAATTAGTTATTCTCTTCGCATGGAGGCCATTACTGATGTTTTCATGTAGGTTATGATTATTTTTAATTGGATAAAATATATTCATTAGATCTGAATAACAACAAATTATATTATGTTGCATTGATAGATCACATAAAATAACCTAATGCACCATTATATTTATCCTTTTTAAAGGGTTTTTCTAGACATGATGTGACATCATAATTGATGATGTGGATGTAAAGTGTTAATTACAAGAAGAGATCTTTTTAAGTAAGTCAACCTTAAAAATTGAGAATAGTTCAAATTTTCCAAGTGATTTTTAGAGGCATGAAGTTAGGGTTTTCAATAACTAGGTCCTCTCTCCCAATGTAGTCAGAATCCCAGGTCTCCAAAACATTCTTGAGATTTGATGTAGACTATGAAATATAAATCATAAATGGAAGTAAACTATTGAGAATTGATAATTAAATAATTAGGCCACAATCGAGGGAATTTATCACGTGTCACAGTGAATTAACATAAGCCTACAATCAAGGGTTCAAACATTGGTGACCAACGTACTACTAGCACTAAGTAATCGTCACACTTTGGGAACACCATTACTTAAATAGGTTTGATTCATTAATTAACTTATCAATCACTTTTCCCATGTACATAAATTAATAATTTATAAATTTATTAGTAAGTTCATTTTCATAAAATTATTTCATCTCATAATAAATAAATAATTTTAGTTGATTAACTATTTAATTATTACTCTATAATACAATTTATTGACAAAAATTATTTAATTTTCTTCTAAACATAAAAACATTTTAATATTTTTATTCATTATTCTATCTTTAGAATTATGTACACATGAATTAAATAATTTTATTTATTTAATTTCACTAATTATTCTCCATGCCAATTATTTTGATTCCATGTAACTAATTTCTTAATGATATTAATCAAGTTCTTATTACCTGGCCTGGCTTAGCCATAACCATGAGGATAGTAATCTGAGAAGTGTGCTAGAGAGATACTATTATCATAGAAACATTGTATCATCTCATTTGAGAAAAAAAAGGTTTCATTAATAATTACCAACTTCATTGGAATTCCAAAATGTACCATAATATTTTCATTGATGAAATCGCACACCATTTCTATATTTGATCATTTTAAAGCTATGATATCCATCTATTTTATGAAGTAGTCTATTTTGTGAGTATATGACTACATCCCGCACTAGAACTATGATTAAGGAGACTAATAGATTCCATCCCTCACAATTGCAAGGCTCCTATAACCACAAGCTTCAAAGGTAGGGAGGCTAATTGGGGCTTTCCAACGGATTATCTATATTCATTATAATGCCCTGCCAGGGAACCTAGAAGAACTTAACCTAAAACATGCGACTAAGTTTGCAAATTTTTTTTTTTAAAGTTAACAATCAACAACATCAAGTTTACAATGCGGAAGTAAAGCATAACAATAAACAACTAACATAGGTTACAACTCTCAACGGTTCCTTGACGTAGATTACGAAAGAGTTCATTAATTAATAAATGATAAAGATATGAATTCCAAGATTACTTCTAAATAATAAATACAACATCATATGCATGAATACATAAATACAATTGGCACCTTATAGTAACCATAATAATAAGCATCCACTACACATGTCATAGGGTATGTGATTACAATAACTGAAATGAAAAAAAACAACATGATAACTCTGAATATCTGACACAATGATACAAGAACATAAGAATGAGAAGAACAAGAAAGAACAATTGCAACATGGATCATCTAGCCTCGATGCATGAACGTCAAAATCTCAAATGGTAAAAGAACCACTACCACCTGACCTCATGAACCTAAACGGTCCACTCCCACCGTGCTGAGGAGATAACATCAGAACCCACTCGGATAACAAACAACAACAACCAAGGAAGAGGTCCTGAAAGCTTCTAACTCAAGGATACCAAAAAGTACAACATGGTATAACATACTCTACCAAAGGAAAACAAAACACATAGGAAACCTAAGATGCATACAAGAAGTGTCATCACATAAGTCAACTCTAAGGTTATCCTGGTAGTCCCTTGAGACCCCAGTGCCCTAGTGACTCTATGTGGTTATAGTAACCTCTCGTGTAGACAAGGTACTACCTATGCCATATCCAGTACATATAGGTCACAAGCATCATCTCAACTCCCATCCTAGTCAAACTCAATCAGGAACTCAGGCATGGGCAAGGCACACAATATCTTGTTAGGTTCATTTTAGATTCCCAATGTTTATTAATTATCACTTATTAAACTACTTGTAATGGGATCTCCTTGTAGCCACTTCTGACCTCTGGCACCAATTCACAAGCCACTTCTTGATATACACTTAGATGACCTACTCTAGGGTTTCACATGAACATTAAGAGCTCTGAGTTATCACAAATCATGAATCTCTACAACTAGATTCCACATGCAAGACCATAAACATGCAAAACCAGATACATAATAAAACAAGTTCACCAACACAACAGAATATGCACAACAACCAAACAGGATAGATTAAACATCTCAAACCCCGCCTCTAGAATTACATCTCGTAAAAGATAAATTAATGCTACCCATACTAGTAATCATGAAAAGAAACCAAACCCTCCAATAATAAACACATCATTATGAAATTCTCATAAAATAATATTTAATTATATAGCAATATTCTTCTTTTTATTTTTCTTATTCTAAAAGAATTCTCATATATGAATTTTATTTATTTCTAAAAATAGAATACCACTACATGTGACTGAATATATCTTCCTTAAATAACATGCACTAAATATATCTTTCCTAAATAACATGCAACTGAATATATCTTTCATAAATAACATACAACTGAATATATCTTCATTAAATAACATGCAACTAGATATATCTTCATTAAATAACATGCAACTGATAATATCTTTTCTAAATAACATGCAACTAAATATATCTTTCATAAATAACATGCAACTAAATATATCTTCATTAAATAACATGCAACTGAAAATATCTTTTCTAAATAACATGCAACTGAATATATCTTTCATAAATAACATGCAACTGAATGTATGTTTCATAAATAACATGCAACTGAATATATCTTCATTAAATCACATGCAACTGAATATATCTTCCTTAAATAACATGCAACTAAAAATATATTTTCTAAATAACATGCAACTGAATATATCTTTTATTAAATAACATGCAACTGATAACCACAATGCTATGCTACTCAAACAATCAATACTAGCAAGCACGAGGAAGACACTTTCTACAATTTCCTACAAAGATCCGAAACAGAATAACCATGATAAAATCAAAACCTACCTCAAATGAAAATTATACAAATTCGATGATGTCCAGAATGAAGAAAATAGAATCCAAGTTTTTCGAAGAACTCTCCCAAATCTGTCCTAAATCTATCTCCAAAATTCCTCCTCCAAAACCTGTGTCATCGAATAATGGCCAAAACCCCCAATATTTAAAGAAATCTCCTTTCTCATGCATGAATTCAAACTCAACTCCAAGAGGGCTTTGCATGAAGATGAACTTTAGTTCATGGTTTAGTCTCAGTTGAACTGAAGTCTCCTCTTCACTTTGACTTTTGTTGAAAATCTCTTAACCAAACTTTAACTTAAATTATTAATTCAATTTCATTCAATTATGAATGTGCAACATAATGCATTTAAATAATTAATAATTAGAGCATTTAGATAACATAATTGCCACATGCTAAATAACCCTTAATTTAATAAATATATTTTAATTAAACAAAGGTTAATTTCATGATTTAAATATTTCAAAAGTGAGCATATTTAATTAATTCACATTAATTAAATATTTCAACCGCACTCAAAATAGTATATAATTAATTCGTAATTAATTAATGCATCAACTATATAATATAAATAATAATTAAACTAAAATAAATACATTTATTTAATTACAATTTAAATACTATGCCACAACTAAAAATAGAATGATCTAAAAATAGAATTCACATGAAACACCACAAACCAACGATTCAAAAAGACCTAAGTACCCACATTCATACTTAGGACATAGGTATAAACTCTTGCCAGTTGGACGAGTTTAGAAGGGTGGAAATACAAAATCCTGTCCCCTACTTTAGGACAATAATTGGCTTAGGTTAGGATTTGGAACTGAATATTATCTCCCCTCTTTTACCATTGAGATTAGCGATAGGGCACGCTCATCCTAACAATTCAAGAAAGTAGATGCCTGGTACCTGCGAACCTCCATAAAAGACAAGCATGTACATATATATAGCTATAACAGACAATGGTGGGGATCGGCCGATCGTGTGGATCTCGCAAGCAACTACGACTCCGTCCCTCAACCACATCAAGCATGTCAAACAAAAATGTAAAATAGACACATCAACCATACACATGCAAGTATGGGGTCAATAAAATCATAAATTTTAATGATTCCATAACATATATTCTATCATCCTAAAGTAATCATATCATTTATAAAATCAGACTAGGGGTGAGGTACTACATCCACCCCCCCTAGTATTAGGCTTACTCTTGGAAGCCTACAATAGTTGAGGATATATTTTCCCCCCAAACACGAAGCATTTACTAAAGATAAAACATGACTTTTGAAAGCAAGTCATAACATAAGAACATAATATACAATCATTAAGAACATTATAATATCTGGTTTAGGAACAACTAAAAATATCATATTGATCAATAATTCATTAACAATTCGAAAATAAAATCTAAACTTTTATTCATACATCATCATAGAAAACATCTAGGATCAATTGCATAAAACACACATTCACATCTATAACAAATAATGAGTTGAAAAGTTCATGAAGAACTATCTAGTTAATGCAACACTTATGAAAATATAAAGAATACACAATGATTCTAATATCACACAGCACATATAGTACCATCTCTACGATGTCCTCCCTTATACATACTATCAAGCATTCAAAATGAACATGATAGAAACAACACTTATCACAGAATAGGGCCAACAATACCAAACATTCGGAGTAGCCACCACAAAACTCAATAGGTAAAACCCAAATGGGGAAACATAAGTCCAACATTAAATCATGAGAGATCTCAATTTTCAACAATAAATCAAGTGTGACTAGCATCACAAAAAAGATAACGAAAAGAGAGTTAGGTGACTAATCCAATCATAAGAAAGTTCAAAAATTTCAATGCTAGCCCATACACATCATGAACAATTCATAAATCAACCAAAAATAAATCATCAATCATAACATATCCACATAACAAGGTGACTAGTAGTAGCCACACTCAAGGGAGTAATCGCTTCATGACATCCAAGGTATTTTACCCCAGATGCATTAGAGAAGGTAACCATACATAATAAACAGTGAAACACCTATGGCCATCACTAGGCCAGTGATGTCTCAAAGACATTTAAGAGAAGCAAGAACATAAATGTTTAGATGTAGTTTAATGGTTATCAAAAAATAAAAGAGTTATATGTCTATGTTTAGTTTCAAGTTTAATAGTCTAGACATCTAATGGGCACACAACTTCCCAGAGTTCTCAGTGTAGAACCCGGTGCTCTGATACCAAGTGTAATGCCCCACCAGGGAACCCAGAAGAACTTAACCTAAAACATGTGACTAAGTTTGCAGAATTTTTTTTTAAAAGTTATCAACAACATCAAGTTTACAATGTGGAAGAAAAGCATAACAATAAACAACTAACATAGGTTACAACTCTCAACGGTTCCTTGACATAGATTACGAAAGAGTTAATTAATTAATAAATGATAAAGATATGAATTCCAAGATTACATCTGAATAATAAATACAACTTCATATGCATGAATACATAAATATAATTGGTACCTTATAGTAACCATAATAATAAGCATCCACTGCACATGTCCCAGGGTATGTGATTACAATAATTGAAATGGAAAAAAACAACATGATAACTCTGAATATCTGATACAATGATACAAGAACACAAGAATGAGAAGAACAAGAAAGAATAACTACAAGATAGATCATCTAGCCTGAGTGCATGAATGTCAGAATCTCAAATGGTAAAAGAACCACTACCACCCAACCTTGTGAACCTAAACAGTCCACTCCGACTGTATTGAGGAGATAACATCAGAACCCACTCAGATAACAAACAACAACAACCAAGGAAGAGGTCCTGAAAGCTTCTAACTCAAGGATACCAAAAAGTACAACAAGGTATAACATACTCTACTAGAGGCAAACAAAACACATAGGAAACCTAAGATGCATACAAGAAGTGTCATCACATAAGTCAACTCTAAGGTTATCCTAGTAGTCCCTTTAGACTCTGGCACCCTAGTGACTCTATGTGGTTATAGTAACCTCTTGTGTAGACAAGGTACTACCTATGCCATATCCAGTCCATATAGGCGGCAAACATCATCTCAACTCCCTTCCTAGTTAAACTCAATCAAGAACTCAGGCATGGGCGAGGCACACAATATCTTAGTAGGTTCATTTTAGATTCCCAATGTTTATTAATTATCACTTATTAAACTACTTGTAATGGGATCTCCTGGTAGCCACTTTTGAGCTCCATCACCAATTCACAAGCCACTTCTTGATATACACTTAGATGACCTACTCTAGGGTTTCACATGAACATTAAGAACTCTTTGTTATCACAACTCATGAATCTCTACAACTAGATTCCACATGCAAGACCATAAACATGCAAAACTAGATACATAATAAAAAAAGTTCATCGACACAACAAAATATGCACGGCAACCAAACAAGATAGATTAAAGATCTAAAACCTAGCATCTAGAATTACATCTCGTAAAAGCTAAATTAATGCTACCCATACCAGTAATCATGAGAAGAAACCAAACAATCCAATAATAAACACATCATTATGAAATTATCTTAAAATAATATTTAATTATATAGCAATATTCTTCTTTTTATTTTTCTTATTCTAAAAGAATTCTCATATATGAATTTTATTTATTTCTAAAAATAGAATACCACTACATGCAACTGAACATCCAACTAATTATATCTTCCTTAAATGACATGCACTAAATATATCTTTCCTAAATAACATTCAACTAAATATATCTTTCATAAATAACATACAACTGAATATATCTTCATTAAATAACATGCAACTAGATATATCTTCATTAAATAACATGTGACTGAAAATATCTTTGCTAAATAACATGCAACTGAATATATCTTTCATAAATAACATGAAACTAAATATATCTTCATTAAATAACATGGAACTGAAAATATCTTTTCTAAATAACATGCAACTGAATATATCTTTCATAAATAACATGCAACTGAATGTATCTTTCATAAATAACATGCAACTGAATATATCTTCATTAAATAACATGCAACTAAATATATCTTCCTTAAATAACATGCAACTGAAAATATGTTTTCTAAATAACATGCAACTGAATATATCTTTTATTAAATAACATGCAACTGATAACCACAACGCTATGCAACTCAAACAATCAATAACAACAAGTATGAGGAAGACACTTTCTACAATTTCCTACAAAGATCCAAAATAGAATAACCATGATAAAATCAAAACCTACCTCAAATGAAAATTATACAGATTCGATGATGTCCAGAATGAAGAAAATAGAATCCAAGCTTTTTGAAGAACTCTCCCAAATCTATCCTAAATCTGTCTCCAAAATTCCTCCTCCAAAACTTGTGTCATCGAATAATGGCCAAAACCCCCAACATTTAAAGAAATCTCCTTTCTCATGCATGAATTTGAACTCAACTCCAAGAGGGCTTTGCATGAAGATGAACTTTAGTTCATGGTTCAGTCTCAGTTGAATTGAAGTCTCCTCTTCACTTTGACTTTTGTTGAAAATCTCTTAACCAAACTTTAACTTAAATTATTAATTCAATTTCATTCAATTATGAATGTGCAACATAATGCATTTAAATAATTAAGAATTAGAACATTTAGATAACATAATTGCCACATGCTAAATAACCCTTAATTTAATAAATATATTTTAATTAATCAAAGGTTAATTTCATGATTTAAATATTTCAAAAGTGAGGATATTTAATTAATTCACATTAATTAAATATTTCAACCACACTCAAAATAGCATTTAATTAATTTCTAATTAATTAATGTATCAACTATATAATATAAATAATAATTAAACTAAAATAAATACATTTATTTAATTACAATTTAAATACTATGCCACAACTAAAAATAGAATGATCTAAAAATAGAATTCACATGAAACACTAGAAACCAACGAATCAAAAAGACCTAAGGACCCACATTCATACTCAGGACATAGGTATAAACTCTTGCCAGTTGGACGAGTTTAGAAGGGTGGAAACATAGAATCTTGTCCCCTACTTTAGGACAATAATTGGCTTAGGTTAGGATTTGGAACTAAATATTATCTCTCCTCTTTTACCATTGAGATTAGCGATAGGGCACACTCATCCTGACAATTCAGGGAAGTCGATGCCCGGTACTTGTGAACCTCCATAAAAGACAAGAATGTACATATATATAGATACAACAGACAATGGTGGGGATCGGCCTATCATGTGGATCTCGCAAGCAAGTAATTATGACTCCGTCCCTCAACCACATCAAACAGAAATGTAAAATAGACACATCAAGCATACACATGCAAGTATGGGGTCAATAAAATCATAAATTTTAATGATTTCCTAACATATACTCTATCATCCTAAAGTAATCATATCATTTATAAAATCAAACCAGGGGTGAGGTACTACATTCATCATGGAAATATTTCCAAAGTTTTTTCATATCTCATGAACGTCTAATCGAGAACCTTCTTATACATATTATCATTCCAAATAACATGCTTAGTGGAATTCATTCTCAAATTTATTTTCTTCTTTGGAGAGAGGTCTTCTAGACATTCACCATAAGGAAGTAGGTTATATATGAGAATTATGGATCTTGTAGACTTACCAGAAATACCTTCGGTGTGTCTTCTATCATTTTAGGCTCATTATTTATCATTATCTTGGAAGGATCATTTCCCTAAACTATCTTGGTGGGTTTCATTTCTATATCATATTCTTGGACTTTTTCTTTCGAACCTACTCTCTTATTACATATAATCTTTTATTGGGTAAGAATTATGTTTACCATAGGTTCTAATACATAAATTGTAGCATGTAAATGTACAATGTAGAAGTTGAATTTCCTTAAATCTCTGACCTTCATGAAGCCATGCTTTTCCATGTGTGAGTAATTTAACTCATGGTTTTTTAAAGGGGTTCTCATGAAAGTTATGGGTTCCACAACTTTATCTGCATTGTCTTGGTGAAAAAAAATTGATGTGGTTTGTTTGAAGGCATGGAATTAGATAATAAAATATTGAACTTATATGTGTCAACATTGTCACATTATATATTGCTTTTTTAATATGATCATATGCCTTCTTTTTTTGTCTATTCCTCATAAACCCTTAATTTTCTTTCATCAAATCTACGATATGCTTAGTGATTTTACAAAAATATGGTACAAACCTCCTTAGAAAATTTACGTAAATAAAGAAAGACTTAACTCCAATTTTTCATGATGATAAGAAAAGCTGATGGATGGATTTGAATCTTTCGAGATGTATCCTGATTCCTTATTATGACATAATATGTCTGAGATTTTTACCCACTATTATGTAGAAAACTGACTTATTTGGATTTAATGTGATGCCATGCTCCCAAAATCTTTCAAGTATTGTTTCAAGATCATGTATATCATCTCTCCTCTGCTTAGAGAAAACTGGTAGCTCATCATGGTAAATTATTATGATGTTGTTGTTCAAATCTCTAAACAATAGATCCATATCCCTTTGAAAGGTGGTCCCTATATGGATAAACCCAAAGGGCATCCTATTATAGGAAAATTTTCCCCATAAGAATCCATCCAACATAGACATCATCTCTAATCTAGCTACCATTTATAAGATATGATCCATATTGGGAAGACCATAATTATCCTTCAAAGAGGCTTGGTTTACGTTCATAATGTATACACAAATACTTATCTCTCCATTATTCTTATGCACCATAAATATGTTGGTGACCTAGGTAGAGTGATGGATTACTTAAATGATCCTTGTTTCAACATTTTATCAATTTCACTAAAAATAGCATTAGAGGCATTGGGTTCATAATTGTGCTACTTCATGTGGAAAGGTACCACATCTGATTTAAGCGGAATGTGGTAATTGAATCTCCCACCCATAAATTTCTTTAGGTCACCATAACACTAGGCAAATACATCTTTGTATTTTATTAAGAGTTTTGTTAATTTCACCTTATCTTTTAGTGTGCCACATTTTTCCATATTAATCATCTTAGGAATTTGCATTTATCCTATGTTAATATTTTCATATCATCCTATAGTACTTCCACTTTCACCCCTCTTGTGCCTAATGTAATCATCATATCTATCAAGCATTTTTTTCTAATGATAGCATGCCTTCAATAATTTTGTTCCCTTTTAGCTGCACTACACCTTGTGTGAGATTTTTTTACTATCGAGAGTGTATTCTTTAAAATAGTTCTATCCTCCTTAAAAAATATTCCATGAAGAGAGTTTCATTTTCTAAGAAATATCTAATCTATATGTCATCATCAAAAACCCACCAAGTCTCAACAATGTTTGGAACATTGTGCTTATGAAGCATAGAATTGTAGAGATAGTACATGAAGGAGATAAAATCCTTATGGAGAAATTTATATAAAAGGAAAAAATGATGAGATTGGGCTTTGGTGAAACACCCTTCCAAATTTTTGTTTTCCATCATGACAATAAACACCTTTCGCCATAAATCCTTGATGTTGTTGACAACATAAAAATCCCTCTTTTTAGCAATGAAATCCCTTTCTTTTACAGTCTCAATGAACTTATTAGCAGTCATTTTGGAAACTTTCCTATTTTTGTAGAATTTAAAACCAAACAAAGGTAAGTTGGTTATCTATGCAATAAGTTCCTCCATCCTGTGATGAATTTTTGGGTTCTACCCTTATCATAAACATGCATCTTCTCCCGATAGGGTGTGATCTGACCTTTCTCCAATATCCTCCATAGTTTAGGGTTCTTCTTGAGTTTGAGGAAATCTAAAAGTTCCTCTCTATTCAAATCACCCACATTATCATCTTCCTCTCTAACTAAAAATTCAGATATTTAAATAAAGAGACCCAAAACAAAATGCTAAAGATGTCAACCACAAGCACCCAGAAAGAATGTGAGAAGAAACAGTAATTATGGTTATTTAACATATTGAGCCAGCCTTGATTATTAGTTACTAAAATCCTTATTCCATGATCCTTTCATCATTTTTGATAAATCTTTCCACCATACTACTTGTCTTATCAAAAATTAATAAGACTGATAGTTTATGTATCAAGGTCCTTCACATTATTCCATGTTATTTAAGGGAGTTGAGACTGACCCTTTGTTGGAAAACACATCAAAAATTGTAGTAGATTCCTGAAAGGCATGGGAAGCATAGGAGTCTTTAAATGATCCCAAAAACATTATAGCCATGTCTATAGTATTGGATATCGGCCATGAAGATTTAAAATTCCATTTTATTGTATTTATAATGTTTAGATAATCCCCTTCTAACCACACCTTTTCAACATTCATTTGTTTAGGAAGTCTTAAAAATTAATAGGCTTTGAGGGCCTTAGCAATATGATTAGTTTGAGAACCAAGAGAAATAAAAACAACATCGATGAATTTACCTTGATTGTCTGTGATGATCCCCCCACAACTAGCTTTTCCAGGGTTTCCTTTCACCCCACCATCATAGTTCACTTTCACCCAACCCTTAGGAGGAGACAAGCAATAACAATTTGCTCTACCTTTCTTAGATTTTCATTTATCTAATTGATATTCAAGCAATCAATTTCCACACATGACTCACCAAATTTATTAACATGCATAGAGTAATTCTCTTGAATGGTTCTGAAGATATTGTTATCTAGAACTATGGGGTTTCTGTAGGTATCCCTAAAAATTCTATAATTAATTTCTTTCCAGATATTCAAAATTCGGTGAGGAACGGAAAGAAGCCAAACCAATTTAAATCTCTTGTTCAAACTAGGGAAATTCCATTGCTGGCAAAAATCTTAAATAGTTCAAGGAAAAACCCAACATATATTCCATCTTTATAACAACACTTTCTAGATCTCTAAGGATTAGGAGAAACTTAGAAGGATATGAGAAGTTGAATCACAGTCCTCACAATACAAACACCATCTATTATGGAGATATAACCCCCTTTTCACCAAATTGTCTATTGTTAGAATTTTATTCTAGTGGAAAAGCTAGAAAAAATCCTCAACTTTAGGTATAAGACAATTATTCTAGCCTTTCACCGAGAAAGGAACCTCACCATAAGGTTCATGTTGAATTTGAATCATGTAAGTAGTAGAAAAAGAGAATTTTCCATATGACTCAAGCCCCCATATAAAGGTAGCCTCCTTATAATCAGTTATTCGCTATGAATGGAGGCCTTTACTAATGTTTTCATGTAGATTATGTGTTAGAAAGTAAATTCCACCAAGATAATTGAGAGGGGGGGGGGTGAATTAGTTATCAGATAATTATAATTTTATCATCTTCAACAACATTTAACCATGTAAGCAATGCAATTACTAACCATACAAAGATATTCATACAAAATGACACAATAACACAAGATATGTTTACTAGGGAACCTCTTGATCAAAGAGTAAACCCTGGTGGGAATGATGCCCACAAAAGATGCAAAATTATGAATATTCCTTGTGAAAGGATGGACTCTATTAGGAGTCTTATGAAATACATTCAGTACATATAAATCCCTGTTAGGAGATTTTGAATCCCTGTTAAGAGTTATGGAAGACAGAAGGACCCACTGCCCAAACAGCTTCAGGGTAAGATCACTGAACACACTGTCCAAATAATGTTAATATTATTCAGAAAAATAATATGAAATATGTTACCTCCTTACTATTCCAAACTACACTCACTGCTACATCAGATCTCAATTCCAAATCTATGTACTTCGCATGTCTTCCTTCACAATTTTACTTTCACAACCTCTTAGACTCTTTTCTTTACTTCATGCTTACATTTTCATGCAACCAAAACCATGCTCACACTTCTTTCATATTAAAACTACATAGAATAAGGAAAAAAATTCCTTCCTTTATACCACACTCAAATAATTACAAATGAGTCGCCACATAATTACAAAATAAAAGTTTCCACATGCTACATCAAAATTACACAAAACTATCAGCTTCCAAATGCAATATCTCTTCACTCATGTGACCTCAAAGTTTGCACTATGAACCATGTCACCATCAATGTGTCTAAAACTTCCCTTTAACTATACAAAACTAGATTCCATCCTGATTAGGAGATATCATCCAATTTCCACAAACCGCTACTCAGGAACACTGCCTGAATACTACTTTTACCAAAATACTCATAACTTTCATGAATCAATGAATTGCTATCCGCACTCTTAACCATAGAAAAATAACATATCAGATAGTATAACATCAACATCGCATAGCTCCAACTACAATATCCCACATGCGATAATCAAAACACTGTCTGCTTCTCTGCTAGTCTCCAGAAGATCACTGTGTTGACATCAATGACAATAATAGTCATGAATGCAACAACAACTACTACAGAATGACTGCCAACATCCAGTATTCATTCCTAACAATCTCCCCCATTGGCATTGATGGCAACATAGATGAAAAACATCCAATGTTCCAAAAATCCAATACTACTGCACTGATGCTCTGAAAGTTCTTCAAATCTTCTTCATCAATCAAATCTTTCTTTGTTATCCTATTAAGTTCTCTCCAACAGATGGTACACAGGGTTTTTCATGTACACTTCTCGACCATTGACATCAATGACATAAATTTCATCACTATGTCAACAACAACTCAATGTCCAAAGACACTGTTTCATAAAATACATTCACAAGAGTCCTCATGACTCAGCTCAGATACACATACTCCCCCATAGAGGAAGTACCAACATCCAATCAAGAAAAAGATAGGGCTCATATACCACTAGATGGATGCAACCAATTGCATCATTCCTAAAAGGTAGGCTGGGGCATAACCTGAAGCATACCTCTTAGATACTCAAATGTATCCTTAGGCAAAGGCTTTGTAAATATGTCTTCTATCTATTCCTTTGTGCTTATGTACTCTAGTCTGACTTCTTTCTCAGCTACTTTCTCTCTTACAACATGATACTTGATCTCTATATGCTTAGTCTTAGAATGTAAAACATGATTCTTAGACATACTAACTGTGCTGGTGTTGTCACAATGTATGACAACAGGCTCAAAAAACTTAATTCCAATATCCTTTAGCATCTACTTCATCCAAATTATCTGGTTACAATTGTTTGTTGCTGCTACATATTTTACTTCTACTATACTTTGTGAGATACAATTCTACTTCTTGCAAAACTAGGAAACTAATCTTCCTCCAAGAAAAAAGGCTCCACCACTGGTGCTTTTCTTATCATCAACACTACCTCCCCAATCAACATCTATATATGCACATAGGGTGAAATCATTAGATTTTTCATACCACAATCCATAGTCCATTGTGCCTCTTAAATATCTCAATATCCTCTTTACTGCTGCATAATGTGACTCTCTAGGTTCATCTTGAAATATTGCTACCATGCCAATTGAATGTTGTATATAAGGTCTAGTGTGTGTTAAGTACTGCAATCCTCCAATCATGGATCTATATTTCTTCTACTCAACTATTGGTGTTTCATCTTTACTTGATAGTTTGTATCCTGTAACCATAGGTGTTCCAACTAGTTTATAGTTCTCCATTCCAAATCTTTTCAGCAAATCATTCAAGTACTTTGTCTGGCTACCAAAGATACCATCACTATTCTATGTTATCTATAATCCCAAAAAGTATTTCATCTCACCAATCATGCTCATTTCAAATTTAGTCTTCATTTCATCAACAAATTTATCACTAGCTTCATCTTCTCCTCCAAAGATAATGTCATCAACAAAAATAACTATAACTAACATTCCATTTTCAATTTCTTTTGTGTATAGATTACTATCTGTGGTTCCTTTAGTAAATCTCAATTTCAAAAAATACTTATCCAATCTAGCATACCAAGTTCTAGGTGCTTGCTTTAGTCCATATAATGCTTTCTTCAGTTTACATACCATATCTCCTTCTTGAGTCAAAGGAAAACCTTCAGGCTGCTGAATGTAGACCTCTTCTTCCAATTCACCATTCAGAAATGCAAACTTCACATCCATCTGATACACTTTGAATTTCTTAAAAGCTGCATAAGCCAAAAACATTCTCACTGCTTTAGGTCTTGCTACTGGTGCAAAGGTTTCTTCATAGTCAATTCCTTCTTGCTGCAAGTATCCCTTACATACTAGTCTTTCTTTGTTTCTTACTACTTCTCCTTGTTCATTCATCTTGTTTTTGAATACCCATTCAGTTCCAATCACATTCTTGTCTTTAGGTCTAGGAACCAATTCCCATGTCTTGTTTTTTTGAATTTGATCTAGTTCTTCTTTCATAGCATTAATCCAATGTTCATCTTCACAAGCTTCATTAGTAGATTTAGGTTCAATTTGAGAAATCAAACATAAATGTACCTTATTTCTAGTCATAACTCCTCTGTCCAAACTTCCAATAACTTGTTCAATAGGATGATGTCTAGATAAATACCTATTAGGTGTCATAGTCATAGATCTTGCTTCAGCTGTAGATTCTTCTCTAGATCCTTCTCTAGTTTCTTCAATGGTTTCTTCTATAGTATGATTCTCATTCAACAATTCACTATCAATCTCATAGAATAATTCAGTAGTTTCAATGTTAGGTTGAGGATTAGCCTCTTCCTCAAATTCATAATCAAGCATTCTTTCCTAAATTTTAAAATTCTCATCAACTTTAACATTTGTGCTCTCAACAATAGTTTTATTTCTCTTATTGTAACATCTATATACTTTTCTCTTCAAAGAATATCCAAGAAAAATACCTTCATCACTTCTAGGGTCAAACTTTCCAATATCATCACCTCTCTTTATATAACATTTGCTTCCAAAAATTCTAAAATACTTAATTGAGGGTGCATGTCCAAACCATAATTCATAATGTGTCTTATCTGTATCTTCTCTGATTTGTACTTTGTTCATTTTATATACTGATGTATTCATTGATTCTCTCCAAAATGTCTTCACCAAGTCATTCTCAAATAACATAGCTCTTGCTGCTTCAGTTTCTAACCTATTTCTTCTTTCTACAATACCATTTTGTTCAGGTGTTCTAGGGGCTAAAAACTATCTCTTAATACCATTCACTTCACAAAAAGTGTTAAACTCTCTAGAAGTAAATTCTCCACCTCTATCAAATCTTAAACATTTAATCTTCATTCCAAATTCATTCTCAACTTTATTCTTAATGATCTTAAACTTATCAAATGCTTCAAATTTTTCTTTCAGATATGCAATCCACATCATTCTTGTAAAATCATCAACAAGAATCATAAAATACCTTTCTCCATAGAATCCTCTAGTCTTGGTAGGACCGCTCAAGTTTGTATGAACAATCTCCAACTTCTCTGCCGATGTGAACTTCTTACTAGGAAATGAACTTCTCTTCTACTTAGCCATCACACATTCTTTGCAAATCATGTTAGTAGGCTTCATAATTTTAGGAAAATCCCTTACTGGAAGTGCAGTACTCACTTTCACAATATTATCAAAGTTTATATGACAAAACCTTCTATGCCATAACCAACAGTCATCAATTTTAGTAATCAAGCATGTCATCTCAGTAGGATTCAACTGAAATACATTACCTCTAGTTCTAGATCCAGGTGCAATTAGATTTCCATCTTTATCCTTTATCACAAAAGTTTTCTCAATAAACCAAACTTGATATCCCTTATCCACTAACTGTCCAACACTCAAAAAATTATGTTTCAATCCATCAACAAAGTAAACATCATCAGTATTAGTCTTTCCATCAAGAGTAATAGATCTTATACCTTTAATTAAACAAGGTGCATTGTTACCAACTCTAACAACTCCTCCATCATAATTGTTAAACTTTATGAACTTCTTCATATCTCTAGTCATATGATGTGAACAACCACTGTCTATAATCCAATCAACTTTCTTTTCAACTTGGGAAACTAATGCTTTTTCTTATTTAACATCAGATTCAAAATTTTCTTCTTTAATTGCTACAAATCCTATTTCATCATTATTCTCAGTATCACTTTCACTCAAAGTTCTTTCTATAATAGCTTCAAGATCTTCATCATTAGCATAATAACTTTCCTTAGATCTTCTAGGCTTGAAATTATTTCTATACTTCTTAACTCTCTTAGGACATTTAGATGCAAAATGACCATATTCTTGACAAGTCCAACATTTAAAAATTTACTTACCGTCTGGTTCTCTTTTCACAAGCAAGGCAATACCTTCTTCAATTTTCTTATCTTATTCATTTTTAGATCTACTGCTACTAGCATAATCTCCACTCACACTGGTACTTCTTGACAAAGTAGGGCAAATACTAAGAGCACTGAATGCTATCTCCATTCTAGGTAAGTCTCCTGATAACCTCAGGTTCATCTTTGTTGCTTCCAATCTTCCAAGAAGAGTCTCTCTTGTAAAGTTTGTAGTACAAGGTATAACCTATTCAATAATTTGTGTTGTCTGCTTAAATATAGGAGTCAATGTCCTCATAATTTTCCATATCACTTCATTCTCTATCTTTGATCCTCCACAAGATTTTATCCCTGCAACAATTTTTGACATTCTACCAATATAGCTTCTAACAGATTCATCTTCCATCTTTCTAATATCTTCAAATGCACATATCCAATTATGTAATCTAGCTATTTTTTCATGTTCATCACCTTCAAAAGTAGAGTGTAAAGCTTTCCAAATTTCATTAAATTTCTTAAAGAATTTTACCTGACTGTATTCATTCTCTAGAAGTGCTATCAAGAGTGCTTCTCTTGCAAGTATGTTACACATGAATAGATCTACCTCATCTTTAGTACTTGTTTCAAGATTGTCTTCTTCAATTATAGTCCTATTATTCTTTGTAATCAACCAATAGCCTAGTCCTAAAATAAATAGATGTGTCTTCATCTTTTCCTTCCAGCTATCAAAATTTACTCTATAAAACTTAGGGCTTTCTTTCCTGAAATTCACCATGGATCTCCTTAAGCTGTTAAACTTTCCTTTCAAGGACCTGCCACTCTGATACCAATTGTTAGAAAGTAAAGTCCACCAAGATAACTGAGAGGGGGGGGGGGCGGGGGGGGGGGGGGGGGTGAATCAGTTATCAGATAATTATAAATTTTATCATCTTCAACAACATTTACCCATGTAAGAAATGCAATTACTAACCATACAAAGATATTCATACATAATGACACAATAACACAAGAGATGTTGACTAGGGAAACTCTTGATCAAAGAGTAAACCCTAGTGGGAATGATGCCCACAAAAGATGCACTAATATGTATATTCCATGCGAAAGGATGGAATTTGTTAGGAGTCTTATGAAATACATTCATTACATATAAATCCCTGTTAGGATATTTTGAATCCCTATTAAAATATTCTAACCCTGTTAAGAGTTATGGAAGACAGAAGGACCCACTACCCAAATAGCTTCAGGGTAAGATCACTGAGCACACTATCCAAATAACCTTAATATTATTTAGTAGAATAATATGAAATATGTTACCTCCTTACTATGCCAAACTGCACTCACTGCTACATCAGATCTCAATTCCAGATCTCTGTACTTCACATGTCTTCCTTCACAATTTTGCTTTCACAACCTCTTAGACTCTTTTCTTCACTTCATGCTCACATTTGCATGCAACCAAAACCATGCTCACACTTCTTTCATATTACAACTACATACAATAAGGAAAAACATTCCTTCCTTTATACCACACTCAAACAATTATAAATGAGTCGGCACATAATTACAAAATAAAAGTTTCCGCATGCTACATCAAAATTACACAAAATTGTCAGCTTCAAAATGCAATATCTCTTCACTCGTGTGACCTCAAAGTTTGTGCTATGAACCACATCACCATCAATGTGTCTCAAACTTCCCTTTAACTGTGAAAAACTAGATTCCATCCCGATTAGGAGATATCATCTGATTTCCACAAACCGCTACTTAGGAACACTGCCTGAATACTATTTTTACCAAAATACTCATAACTTTCATGAATCAATGAATTATTGTCTGTGCTCTTAACCATAGACAAATAACATATCAAAGAGTGTAAAATCAACATCACATAGCTCCAACTGCAATATCCCATGTGCGCTAATCAAAACACTGTCTGCTTCTCTGCTAGTCTCTAGAAGATCATTGTGTTGACATCAATGACAATCATAGTCATGAATGCAACAACAACTACTACAGAATGACTGCCAACATCCAACATTCATTCCTAACATTATGATTATTTTTCATTGGATAAAATATATTCATTAGATCTGAATATCAACAAATTATATTATGTTGCATTGATAGATCACATAAAATTACCTAATGCACCATTATATTTATCCTTTTTAAAGGGATTTTGTAGACATGATGTGACATCATATTTGATGATGTGGATGTAAAGTGTTAATTACATAAAGAGATCTTTTTAAGTAAGTCAACCTAAAAAACTAAGAATAGTTCAAATTGGCCAAATGCTTTTTAGAGGCATGAAGTTAGGGTTTTTAATAACTAAGTCCTCTCTTCCAATGTAGTCAGAATCCCAGGTGTCCAAAAAAATTCTTGAGATCTAATGTAGACTATGAAACATAAATCATAAATGGAAGTAAAATATTGTGCATTGATAAATAAATTAGGCCACAATCAAGGGAATTTGGCACATGCCATAGTGAACTAACATAAGATTACAATCAAGAGTTTAAACATTGGTGACTATTGGCATTAAGCAGAATTGCCACTAGTGACAACACTTATTTGCATTCTGGGTGCAAACCGAGCAGACAGTGCAAACCGAGCAGACAGTGCAAACTGAGTAGACAGTGCAAACCGAGCAGGCAGTGCAAACTGAGCAGACAGTGCAAACCGAGTAGACAGTGCAAACTGAGTAGACAGTGCAAACTGAGCAGACAGTGCAAACTGAGCAAACAGTGCAAACCGAGCAAGACAATGCAAACCGAGCAAGTTAGTACAAACTGAGCAGGACAGTGTAAACCGAGTAACATCATGTCTACCGAGTCACCAGTATTTACCGAGTTCAAAACCTACCGAGTGATCAGTATGAACCGTGCCTTCACTTCTACCGAGTGCATGACGATGCCGAGTAATGCAGTGGATGCCAAGTATCAGAAAGTCACTGAGTTAGTTTGAAGGAACCGTGTAACCATACTTGGGCTGACTTAGTAGCACTTATGTTTATTTGTCAAGCCGACTTTGTAATTGTAATTGTAATTAATTGTTTAAGACTTGTATATAAACAATGTTGTAAAAATGTCAAGAGTAATATAAGAAGAATATATGTGAAAAAGAAAGAAAGGCAGAGATAAGCGAATTACAAAGGGCTTCAGCAGTATAAGGAACAACAAAGACAAATTCATCACAGAAGGTGATCAGTACATCAGCGAATCTCAATCAGCAATCCAGTTGCCAAGCAAGAGATCTACTGTTTCATCCTAACAGGTGAATCAGTACTAAATCCTTTAACCGGGTAGACTTAACAGTCTTTTGTAAAATCTCTTTACCAAGTGCATACTTCATTGTATGTTTGTAAATCCTTTAACAGGGTGGATTTAGCAATCCTTATTGCTCCTAACAGGACAGATCATCAGAAGTGATCAAATTGTAAGCCTTAACCAGCCAACTTTATTCTGCAGTATTAAAGCTTTGTGGGTTTCATCCCCACCCCAGTTTTACTTTCTTTTTGGAAGGTTTCTGGGTAACCAAATCTATGTGTCATTATTGTGAATGCTTTTTAAGTTTCATGCTTTCTGTATGCAAAGGTTAAAGTAAATTACATGTTAATACATCTGTAATTGAAAGAAAATTTGGAGTTACTGATTCACCCCTCCCCTCTCAGTAACTCGGTTAATTCCTAAATATTTCCAATAGGTGACCACCATACTATGAGCACTAATTAATCATCACACTTTGGGAAGAACACCATTACTTAAATAGGTTTTATTATTTAATTAATTTATGAATTGTTTTTCCCATGTACATCAATTAGTAATTTATAAAAAAATTAGTAAGTTCATTTTCATAAAATTATTCCATCTCATAATAAAAAAATAATTTTAGCTGATTAACTATTTAATTATTACTCTATAATAAAATTTATTAACAAAAATTATTTATTTTTTCTTCTAAACATAAAAATGTTTTAATATTTTTACTCATTATTTGATCTTTTGAATTATGTGCACATGAATTAAATAATTTTATTTATTTAATTTCACTAATTATTCTCCATGCCAATTATTTTGATTCCATGTAACTAATTTCTTAATGATATTAATCAAGTTCTTATGACCTGACTTGGCTTAGCCATAACCATGAGGATAGTAATCTCAGGAGTGTGCTAGAGAGATACTATTATCATAGAAACATTGTATCATCTCATTTGAGGAAAAAAAGGTGGCATTAATAACTACCAACTTCATTCGAATTCCAAAATGTACCATAATATTCTCTTTGATGAAATCACAAACCACTTCTATATTTGATTATTTTAAAGCTCTGATATCTATCTATTTTCTGAAGTAGTCTATTTTTGTGAGTATATGATTGCATCCCGCACTAGAACTATGATTAAGGAGACCAATAATGTACATCCCCCACAACTGGAAGGCTTCTATAACCACAAGATTCAAAGGTAGGGAGGCTAATTGGAGCTTTCTAGTGAATTGTCTATATTCATCATGGAAAGAATTCCAAAGTTTTTCATATCTCACGAAAGTCTCATCGAGAACCCTCTTATACATATTATCATTCCAAATAACATGTTGGGTGGACTTCATTCTCAAATTTATTTTCTTCTTTTGAGAGAGGTCTTCTAGACATTCACCATAAGGAAGTAGGTTAAATGTGAGAATTATGGATCTTGTAGACTTACCAGAAACACCCTTGTGTGTCTTTTATCATTTTAAGCTCATTATCTGTCATCATCTTGAAAAGACCATTTCCCTAAACTAGCTTGGTGGGTTTCATTTCTATATCATATACTTTGACTTTTTCTATCCAACCTACTCTCTTATTACATATAATCTCTTATTGGGTAAGAATTATCTTTACCATAGGTTCTAATACAAAAATTGTAGCATGTAAATGTACAATGTAGAACATGAATTTTCTTAAATCTTTGACCTTCATGAAGCCATGCTTTTCCATGTGGGAGTAATTGAACTCATGGTTTTTTAAAGGGGTTCTCATGAAAGTTATGGGTTCCGCAACTTTATCTGCATTCTCTTGGAGAAAAAATATGTATGTGGTTTGTTTGTAGGCATAGAAGTAGATAATAAAATATTGAACTGATGAGTTTCAACACTGTCACATTGTATATTGCTTGTTTAATATCATCAAATGGCTTCTTTTTGGGTCTATTCCACATAAACCCTTAATTTCCTTTCATCAAATCTATGATATGCTTAGTGATTTTACAAAAATATGGTACAAACCTCCTTAGAAAATTCACCTTAATAAAGAAAGACTTAACTCCAATTTTTCTTGATGATAAGCTATGCTGATTGGTGGATTTGACTCTTTTAGGATGTATCTTAATTCCTTATTATGACATAATATATCTGAGATTTTTGCCCTGTATTATGTAGAAAACTAACTTATTTGGATTTAATGAGATTCCATGCTCCCAAAATATTTCAAGTATTATTTCTATATCATGTATATGGTCTCTTCTCTTCTTAGAGAAAACTGGTGGGTCATCAAGGTAAATTATTATGATCTTGTTGTTCAAATCTCCAAACAATAGATCCATATCCATTTGAAAGGTGGTCCCTATATTGATTTACCCAAAGGGTGTCCTATTATAGGAAAATTTTCCCCATGGTGTGTTAAATATCTAGTCTAATGCTACTCACTTTCATCAACATCAATTTGATTATACCATAAGAATCCATCCAACATAGACATCATCTCTAATCTGGCTACCATTTCTAATATATGATCCATATTGGGAAGACCATAATTATCTTTCAAACAGGCTTGGTTTAGGTTTATAATGTATACATAAATACATATCTCTCCATTGTTCTTATGCACCATAAATATGTTGGTGACCGAGGTAGTGTGATCGATTACTTAAATGATCCTTGTTTCAACATTTTTTCAATTTCATTAAAAATAGTATTAGAGGCATTGGGTTTATAATTGTGCTACTTCTTGTGGAAAGGTACCACACCTGATTTAAGGGGAATGTGATATTTGAATCTCCCACCCATAAATTTCTTTAGGTCACCATAACACTAGGCAAATACATCTTTGTATTTTATTAAAAGTTTTGTTAATTTCACCTTCTCTTTTAGCATGCCACATTTTCCCATATTAATCATCTTAGGAATTTACATTTATCCTATGTTAATATTTTCATATTATCATGTATTACTTCCACTTTCACTCCTCTTGTACCTAATGTAATCATCATGTCTATCAAACATGTTTTTCTAATGATAGCATGCCTTCAATAATTTTGGTCCCTTTTAGCTGCACTACACCTTGTGTGAGATTTTTTTAATATCTAGAGTGTATTCTTTAAAACAGTTCTATCCTCCTTGAAAAGAATATTCCATGAAGAGACTTTCATTTTCTAAGAAATATCTAATCTATATGTCATCATCAAAAACCCACCAAGTCTCAACATTGTTTTGAAGATTGTGCCTATGAAGCATAGAATTGTAGATATAGTACAGGAAGGAGATAAAATCTTGATGGAGGAATTTATTTAAATGGACAAAATGATGAGATTGGGCTTTGGTAAAATGCCCTTTTAGATTTATGTATTCCATCATGACAATCAACAACTTTCACCAGAAATACTTGGTGTTGTTGACAACATAAAAATTCTTCTTTTTAACAATGAAATCCCTTTATTTTACAGTCTAAATGAACTTATTAGCGGTCATTTTGGAAACTTTCCTATTTTTGTAGAATTTAAGACCCGACAAGTGTAAGTTGGTTATCTATGCAATAAGCTCCTCCATCCTACGATGAATTTTTGGGTTATACCCTTATCATAAACATGCAACCTCTCTCGATACGGTGTGATTTGACCCTTCTCCAATATCCTCCATAGTTTAGGATTCTTCTTGAGTTCTAGGTAATCTAAAAGTTCCTCTCTATTCAAATCAACCCCATTATCATCTTCCTCTCTAACTAAAAATTCAGATAATTAAATAAAGAGACCCAAAACAAATGGTAAAGATATCGAGCACAAGCACCCATAAAGAATGTGAGAAGAAATATTAATTATGGTTCTTTAACATATTTAGCTAGCCTTGATTATTAGTTACTAAAATCCTTATTCCATGATCCTTTCATCATTTCTGATAAATCTTTCCACCATACTACTTGTCTTACAAAAAAGTAATAATACTGATAGTTTTTGTATCGAGGTCCTCCACATGATTCCATGTCATAAGGGAGTCGAGACTGACCCTTTGTTGGAAAACACAAAAAATTGTATTAGATTCCTAAAAGGCATGGGAAACATAGGAGTTTTTAAATGATCCCAATAAATTTATAGCCATGTCTATAGTATTGGATATCAGCCATGAAGCTTTAAATTTCCATTTTATTGTATTTATAATGTTTAGATAATCCCCTTCTAACCACACCTTTTCAACATTCATTTGTTTAGCCAGCCTTAAAAATTAATAGGCTATGAGGGCCTCAACAATATGATTAGTTTGAGAACCAAGAGAAATAGAAACAACACTGATGAATTTACCTTGATTGTCTCTGATGATCCCCCCACAACTAGCTTTTCCATGGTTTCCTTTCACCACACCATCAAAGTTTAATTTCACCCAACCCTTCAAACGAGACAATCAATAACAATTTTCTCTACCTTTTTTAGATTTTCATTTATCCAATTGATATTTGAGAAAACCAATTTCCACACACAACTCACCAAATTTATTAACATGCATAGAGTAATTTTCTTGAATGATTTTGAAGATAGTGTAATCTAGCACTATGGGGTTTCTCTAGGTATCCCTATAAATTCTATTATTACATTCTTTCTAGATATTCCATATTTGGTGAGGAACAGAAACAAGCCAAACCAATTTAAATCTCTTGTTCAAACCAGGGAAATTCCATTGCTGGAAAAAATCTTGGATAGTTCTAGGAAAAACCCAACATATAATCCATCTTTATAACAACACTTTCTAGATCTCTAAGGAATAGGAGAAACTTAGAAGGATATGAGAAGCTGACTCATAGTCCTTACAATATAAACAACATCTATTATGGAGATAGAAATCCCTTTCCACCAAATTGTCTATCATTAGAATTTTATTCAGCAAGAAAAGCTAGAAAAAATCCTCAACTTTAGGGATAAGATAATTATTCTGCGCTTTCACCCAGAAAGGAACCTCATCATTAGGTTCATGTTGAATTTGAATCATGTAAATAGTAGCAAAAGAGAATTTTCCATATGACTCAAGCCCCCATATAAGGGTACCCTCGTTATAATCAGTTATTCACTATGCATGGAGGTTGCTATTGATGTTTTCATGTAGATTATGATTATTTTTCATTGGAAAAAATATATTCATTAGATCTGAATAACTAAAAATTAGATTATGTTGCATTGATAGATCACATAAAATTACCTAATGCACCATATTATTTATCCTTTTTAAATGGATTTTGTAGACATGATGTCACATCATATTTGATGTTGTGGATTAAATTGTTAATTAGAAGAAGAGATCTTTTTAAGTAAGTCAACCTAAAAAACTGAGAATAGTTCAAATTTTCCAAATTCTTTTTAGAGGTATGAAGTTAGGGTTTTCAATAACTAGGTCATCTCTCCCAATGTAGTTGGAATCCCAGGTCTCAAAAAAAAATCTTGAGATCTAATGTAGACTATGAAATATAAATCATAAATGGAAGTAAAATATTGAGCATAGATAATTAAAAAATTAGGCCACAATCGAGGGAATTTAGCACATGCCACAGTGAATTACCATAAGCTTACAATCAAGGGTTTAAACATTGGTGACCACCATACTACTAGCACTAATTAATCATCACACTTTGGGAAGAACACCATTACTTAAATTGCTTTGATTCTTTAATTAATTTGTCAATCGCTTTTCCCATGTACATAAATTAAAAATTAAAATTTTTTCTAGTAAGTTCATTTTCATCAAATTATTCCATCTCATAATAAATAAATAATTTTAGTTGATTAAGTATTTAATTATTACTCTATAATACAATTTATTGACAAAATTTATTTAATTTTTCTTCTATATATAAAAACATTTTAATATTTTTATTCATTATTCTATCTTTAGAATTATGTGCACATGAATTAAATAATTTTATTTATTTAATTTCACTAATTATTCTCCATGCCAATTATTTTGATTCCATGTAACTAATTTCTTAATGATATTAATTAAGTTCTTGTTACCCGACTTGGCGTAGCCATAACCATGAGGATAGTAATCTCAGGAGTGTGCTAGAGAGATACTATTATCATAGAAACATTATATCATCTCATTTGAGGAAAAAAAGGTTGCATTAATAACTACCAACTTCATTGGGATACCAAAATGTACCATAATATTCTCTTTGATGAAATCACATACCACTTCTATATTTGATCATTTTAAAGCTATGATATCTATCTATTTTGTGAAGTGGTCTATTTTTGTGAGTATATGACTGCATCCTGCACTAGAACTATGATTAAGGAGACCAATAAATTCTATGCCCCACAATTGGAAGGTTCCTATAACCACAAGCTTCAAAGGTAGGGAGGCTAATTGGGGTTGTCCAGTGAATTGTCTATATTCATCATGGATAGATTTCTAAAGTTTTTTCGTATCTCATGAAAGTCTCATCAAGAACCCTCTTATACATATTATCATTCCAAATAACATGTTTGCTGGACTTCATTCTAAAATTTATTTTCTTCTTTGGAGAGAGGTCTTCTAGACATTCACCATAAGGAATTAGGTTATATATTAGAATTATGGATCTTGTAGACTTACCAAAAACACCTTTGGTGTGTCTTCTATCATGTTAGGCTCATTATCTATCATCATCTTGAAAAGACCATCTCCCTAAACTAGCTTGGTGTGTTTCATTTCTATATCATATTCTTAGACTTTTTCTATCCAACCTGCTCTCTTTTTTCATATAATGTCTTGTTGGGTAAGAATTATCTTTACCATAGGTTCTGATAAAAAAATTGTAGCATGTAAATGTAAAATGTAGAACATGAATTTCTTTAAATCTCTGACCATCATGAAGGCATTCTTTTCCATGTGGGAGTAATTTAACTCATGGTCTTTTAAAGGGGTTCTCATGAAATTTATGGGTTCCACAACTTTATCTGCATTCTCTTGGAGAAATTTTTTTGAGGTAGTTTGTTTGGAGGCATAGAAGTAGATAATAAAATATTGAACTGATGTGTGTCAACACTGTCACATTGTATATTTCTTGTTCAATATTATCAAATGCCTTCTTTTTGGGTCTATTCCATAGAAACCCTTAATTTCCTTTCATCAAATCTATGATATGCTTAGTGATTTTAGAAAAATATGGTACAAACCTCCTCAGAAAATTCACCTCAATAAAGAAAGACTTAACTCCAATTTTTCTTCATCATAAGCTAAGCTGATGGATGGATTTGACTCTTTCAGGATGTATCCTGATTCCTTATTATGAGATAATATGTTTGATTATTTTTCCCTCTATTATGTAGAAAACTAATTTATTTGGATTTAATGAGATGCCATGCTCCCAGAGTCTTTCAAGTATTGTTTCTAGATCATGTATATGGTCTCTCCTCTTCTTAGAGAAAACTAGTAGGTCATTAAAGTAACTTATTATGATCTTGTTGTTCAAATCTCAAAACAATAGATCCATATCCCTTTGAAAGGTGGTCCCTATATTGATTAACCCAAAGGGCGTCCAATTATAGAAAAAATTTCCCCATGGTGTGTTAAATATCTAGTTTAATGCAACTCACTTTCATCAACATTGATTTTATTATACCATAAGAATCCATCCAACATAAACATCATCTCTAATCAGGCTACCATTTGTAAGATATGATCCATATTGGGAAGACCATAATTATCTTTCAAAGGGGCTTGGTTTAGGTTCATAATGTATGCAAAAATACTTATGTCTCCATTGTTCTTATGCACCATAAATATGTTGGTGACCCAAGTAGAGTGATGGATTACTTAAATGATCCTTGTTTCAACATTTTATCAATTTCACTGAAAATAGAATTAGAGGCCTTGGGTTTATAATTGTGCTACTTCTAGTGGAAAGGTACCAAATCTAATTTAAGGGGAATGTGGAATTTGAATGTCCCACCCATAAATTTCTTAAAGTCACCATAACACTAGGCAAATACATCTTTGTATTTTATTAAGAGTTTTGTTAATTTCACCTTCTCTTTTAGAGTGCCATATTTTCCCATATTAATTTTTTTAGGAATTTGCATTTATCCTATATTAGTATTTTCATATTATCTTGTAGTACTTCCATTTTCACCCCTCTTGTACCTAATGTAATCATCATGTCTAAAAAACATGTTTTTCTAATGATAGCATGCCTTCAAGAATTTTGTTCCCTTTTAGCTGCACTACACCTTGTGTGAGATTTTTTTACTATCCATAGTGTATTCTTTAAAACAATTATATCCTCATTGAAAATAATATTCCATGAAGAGACTTTCATTTTCTAAGAAATATCTAATCTATATGTCATCATCAAAAACCCACCGAGTCTCAACATTGTTTGGAACATTCTGCCTATGAATCAATTGAATTTTGAACTATTTCTTTTAAAGTCTAGAGAAGGCAAGAACAAGGATGTTGAGACTAGAAATGGATCTTCTGTAGTTTTTTCATCCTTGGGAATTGATTCAATGGAGAAGGATTTGAAATCTTCAATCTCATCCCAGAATCAATTTTTGTAGTGTCTCACTCTATGGTTCGCAATAGTGAGAGTATCCCTAAGTTTCTTCACTGTCAATTCTACATCTCCCTTTTCTATTAGAAGTTTAATGCATTTCTCTTTGTCCACAACAATTCCCAAGCATAGTACTTCATAATCTATTTTATTAGTTATCTTTTTAAATTTAATTTTATATGATAAAGGATTGATTTCTCCATCTAGTGAGATTAAAACTACCCCAAAAATAGATCTCGATGAAGAAGAGATTCCATCAAATTCCATGATCCATAGATGGGATACTAATTTCAATTCATCCACTTCCTCCATTTATGTGTGATTAGTATATAACATATAGTTCCTAAACTCCATCTCTTCATACAAAATTTAAGCTTTAGGATCATCAGATTTCAAGACTATAAATTTATCTTTATCTTCTGGTTCCAATTTGACATTCTTATTCCCCATGAGTATGAGAGAATGGGACCAATCCAATATTTTCTCTCCACCTAGGTCTCTATAGAAACTTTGACTTAGCAACATTTTATAGCTTCGAGGAATATTCTCTATCAAAATTGTTAACCTGAATCTTTTGGCTAGATGAGTACCTAGGGCTACTTAAGCATCCTTTATTTGGCTGAAAAATGGACTTTTTTAGCATCTATGGAGTAACACCTACCAATAGTTTTGGTCAATGATAGGCTAATCAATTTGGTTACAAAGGCAGGCATAACATTGTCAAAGGGTTTGTAGTCTATTCATTCCAATTTATTCCAATTCATTCCAATTTATTGAACAAAGATACATAAAATGGGTTTGGTTTCACAAGGTGGTTGTAAGGTTCATGTAATCTAAATTGAGGTTAGATGTGGAGGGATCCTCATCATAAAGTTATCTTTCACAAGAATTAACTTTTCTAGAATCAAACTTATAATGTTTAACAAGATGATCCAATTCAGATGGGTTCATTTTATAATATTCTAAATGGGAGATTTGAATTCTAGATGTTTCACAAAATTTAACAATATCAAAGGAATTTTTGTTCTTACTAGATGCATTTTCTAATTTGGAATTTGTTGTCTAATCAATAATTTTGGATGATGTATCTTGATGTGTTGGATCCTTTGGTATCTACAAGATAAATACACTTTGTTGTTTATCTTTCTAACTTCTAGTGAGAAAAACCAATAATAACTCATCTAGAGTGTTGTAAAAGAATCACCTCCTCTTTCAGAATCAAACTCCTACTCTAGGTAATAGTTTTCATAATCACTAGTTTGTCCTGGGTCTGATCCTTCTCCAAAAGTGTCCCCTTGAATCACTTTTCTAGTGACCAATTGCATACATTGTGTCATTTTAGGACATATATCCTCATTGTGGTCTATAGTATGGTCAAATACACACATGTTCTCATTCCTTGAGCTAGGTGGTTCTTCAATTACTATTCTTTGTTGAGTAGGAGGTAATAGCAATTTTTTGATGTTTGGTTTCCTCCTTATGCCATCTTGATAACGTTCTTGGAAGGAATAATTCACCCTAGGAATCTATCTCTTTTGTTCTATAACACCATTTCTCAACCTCTATACCATGGCTTCAGAAGAAGGATAAATGTTCCTATTACTAATTTTGTGCAGCTCCGTTTTCCACTTCCATGGCATGCTAAAGTGATCTTCAAGTTCTATAGTTGTTGTCTAGGAATCAACCAAGTTTCCTAGTCTATATTTCTCCAAATGGAAGCTAATATATAGTACTATTATATTAAAAAAGAAACATCTTTGATTACCAGTAGTGGCTCCTTTTCTAGTGGGAATCTTGTTGACAATATCATTGAACTTACCTACAAACTTCGTCATGGGTAAAGTGATCTCCTTCTTAATTTTTGCTAATTGAGAAATTAATGAGTGCTCATCCTCAAATCTCTTGAACCTTTCTTTGAATTCTTTCCTCATAACATCCCAGTCTATAATTGACCGAATCACCAAATGATAGAACCAATCTATAACTCCATCTACTAATGTTTCCACAACTATCCTAACCATAGTATTGTGGTGTTTTACCCCTAATACACCAAAAGCATCCAAGAAATCTACTATTTGTTCATATGTAGAAACCTTACCATATCCTGAGAACTTGGAAATATTTTTCCTAAATCCTTAGGATAAATCATTCACTGAATCCAAGTTCAAAGAACCAATTATCACTCCCCATGGTACTTGAGCCATGTTTCTTTAGTAGGGTGAAACCGACAATGGTGAATTTAAAGTTTGAGGGAAGGGTGACCCTGTGAAGTGTTAAGGCATGATAAGTAGAAGATGGAGTGTTCTGTCTCATAGGGGGGGGTGGTTTACTCCTATTTTAGAAAAGTGAAAAACTATGTGAAAAGTTTGAATCTTGGAGGGCTTTAAAAAATGGGTCTATAAAACCCTTTTCTTTCTCACTCCTGGTATACCTCTTTGAATCTAGCTCTTTATCTTGGCTATATAACCATTTATTAATTTCTTTCCTTCTCGTGACTCCTTCCATTTTTAAGAGCATGGTTTGGCACTTAGTTTCTAATTGTGTTTCATGTGTGTCTTGTGTTTTGTCTTAACAATAGTATCGTTATGTTTTTTTTCCAAATCTTCCTCTCTTTACAATTCATGATTTTCTCTTCTATAATCTTTAGATCTTCTTCATGACTGGCAAGATAGAGTGTTCAATTCACCAATAATATCTTCTTATTCCTCTTGAAAACCTAGGTTAGGTAGCAGTACAAGAGATATTTTTTGTGAGGGAGCACCATTATCCCCTCATCTCTAGGTGACTAGACTTATTGTGACCATTTGACTCCCTAGAAAAGTTTCCAAAAATGTATGAGTTAACATATTAGATCTGTTGGTAAAATGACTCAAACTCATAAAAGCCACTCTATTTTGCAATATTTGAAGAAGCTGCCAAATAGCTTATTCTCTTAATTTAAAGGTACAACTCCCTTGAAATAGATGTACAATGATTTTTTTTTCTTTAAATAAATTCAATGGAGTTTTCTTTTAACTAGAAAGAAACGAAAGGCCCTAGTGAATGTACTCATCACTACATGAGATATTCACAGACAAATAACACAATATTTTAAATATTTTAGATATATGAGATTGATATCATGTACACTTATCTTCACACAAAGATGAAAATCACATACAAAATTTATGTCATAGAAACAAGATCTATTAACAACACACAATAAATAGAGGCAGAGAAAATTGTGTCGCAAAGAACACCTTCAAATTATTTGATTCAAAGAAAAGTTGACATCTACAATACATTCACTCCATTCTTTATTAATCCATTCATTAAATAGAAAAGACTAAATCTTAATGAATAATAGAAATAGTCCAAAATTTGAGTCAAACTTAATTGTCAAATAAAAAGGGGAAAATTTGAACCAAAAACTATTAATCCCTTGCATTGAGATTTCTTTCAAAAAATATAGTATTTTAATCTCTCAAAGATAGTTACAAGAAAGTGTTGTTTCAACTTGAAAAAAATTATTATAATATAATGAAAGGTTTTTAGAACATAGAGGATTATGTAACATAAAAAAACAACATTACATGTGACAAGTGTCATTGTGTTATGGTACTCCCCCACCTTTCGTTATTGTTGCTACTACTTTCTTCTAGGATTCCAGCAATTGCTGGTATGTTTGCATGTCATTTACTACTTCTATTATACTTAAAGGCGTTCCTTTCTATTCGAGGGTTTTTTTATTGATTAGGATATGTTGGAAATATTCAGGAATTAATCGAGCTACTGAGAGGGGAGGGGTGAATTAGTAACTCCAAATTTTCTTTCAATTACAGATGTGTTAACATGTAATTTACTTTAACCTTTGCATATAGAAAGCATGAAACTTAAAAGCATTCACAATAATCACACATAGATTTGGTTACCCAGAAACCTTCCAAAAAGAAAGTAAAATTGGGGTGGGGATGAAACCCACAAAGCTTTAGTACTGCAGAATAAAGTTGGCCGGTTAAGGCTTACAATTTGATCACTTCTGATGATCTGCCCTGTTAGGAGCAAAAAAGGATTGCTAGATCCACCTTGTTAAAGGATTTACAAACATACAATGAAGTATGCACTCGGGAAAGAGATTTTACAAAAGACTGTTAAGTCTACCCGGTTAAAGGATTTAGTACTGATTCACCTGTTAGGATGAAATAGTAGATCTCTTGCTTTGCAACTGGATTGCTGATTGAGATTCACTGATGTACTGATCACCTTCTATGATGAATTTGTCTTTGCTGTACCTTATACTGCTGAAGCCCTTTGTAATTCGCTTTATCTCTGCCTTTCTTTCTTTTTCACATACATACTACTACATACATCTTGGCATTTTTACAACATTGTTTATATACAAGTCTTAAACAATTAATTACAATTATAATTACAAAGTCGGCTTGACAAATAAACATAAGTGCTACTAAATCAGCCCAAGTATGGTTACACGGTTTTTGCAAAGTAACTCAATGACTTTCTAATACTTGGCGTCCACTGCATTACTCGGCATCGTCATGCACTCGGTAGAAGTGAAGGCACGGTTCATACTGACCACTCGGTAGGTTTTGAACTCGGTAAATACTGGTGACTCGGTAGACATGATGTTACTCGGTTTACACTGTCCTGCTCGGTTTGTACTAACTTGCTCAGTTTGCACTGTCTGCTCGGTTTGTACTAACTTGCTCGGTTTGCACTGTCTGTTCGGTTTGCACTGTTTGCTCGGTTTGCACTGTCTGCTCGGTTTGCACTGTCTGCTCGGTTTGCACTGTCTACTCGGTTTGCACTGTCTGCTCGGTTTGCACTGTCTGCTCAGTTTGCACTCAGAATGCAAATAAGTGTTGTCACTAGTGGCAATTCTGCTTAATGCCAACAGGATATTATTGATGATAATTCTACAAAAATGTGATGACAAAGATCTAATTTTTATTATTATTGTAATGATTGTTTAATTTTTTTTTATGTTATATTCAGGATTTTTACTCCATTCAACTTTCATCTTTGTCTAGGATGTCTTTTCATAGACTTTTAAAATATACCTTTCCACCGCTTATATTTACACAAAATATATTTTAATTAATTTCAAAAATAAAATATAATATATTCATAATAAATTATACATTCATGGCCTTGTATATAACAATTACATATATTATCTTAATTTTTTTACATTTAACATTTTCTTAGGAATGGTAGTATTTAAAATTAGTTTCTTTTGTTTAATTTCTTTTCATTTGAGTTTTTAAATTTAAGAAGAAAATATTATAGCATATTATTTTGAATAAATTTTCATAAAGTTAAAATGAGAATATATGGTTTGAAAAGTTTACTTCATTCGTAAAGATGATTTATTTGATAGTCACAATTTAAGTATGATAATAAGTTTGAATTTCATTTGTTATTTAGAACTTCTATTTTGACCCATAAATATAATAAAATTTGAGAAATTCAATTGTTTTGGGGCTTTTCAACTATACGGCTCCTGAGGGTGAGGTGTTACATGTCTACAGTTGTACACAGTGTAGAGCCCATAGCTTCCTTGCATTTCTCTCAGTGGCTTCCTTGTGTTTTCTTGGTTTTGAATGGTTTATAGGTGTCCTTTGTCATTATTTTTTCTTTCATCCTTGGTTTGGTGTTCACTTTTTAGTTCTCCTTGTTTTGGGTTAGGATTTAGATATTCATGTTGTCAGAGTCAAGTCCTCTCAGCTCCAAGCCTAGTTTTCTCATGAGTAAGTCAAGCTTGATGCAAAATGATGGAAATGATGAGTTGGGGATGGATATTGATAAGAAGGGTTTGAATCATGATTGTAAAGGGTTCCATGATAAGCCAGGGACAAAGAAGGATAAAGGTGAAACAAGGCCCTCTTACAAATCAGTGCTTTTTGATCAATCTAGACCTGAATATCTATCATTGGCTACCTTTAATATAGTCTTTGGCAGGAATGGGTGTGTCTCTAGAGGACCCACAACCAATGGAGATATAATTTATGGGAGATAAACCAAGGGTGGAACTGATGAAAATTATCAAGATTGTAAGCCTTCTCCCTATGACTTTAGAACTCTATCTCTTTCTCCTAAAGAGGACATGGTTAAGGCTATTAGGAAAGAGAAGATGCATTTGAAATACATTGTTGTTTTCTTTGTTTGTTAAACAAGGAATATTTTCCTTCATGAAAATTCTTTGATGACTGGATTGATAACATATGGGGAAGGAAACTAGGGATTCAAGTAAGTTTTTTTAGAATAATTTAAAAAGTGTTATTTGTGGTCTTTTTTAAAACACACGAAATGTAGGAAAGAGTATTAAAAAAGAATTACTGGAATGTGTGTTGTTCATTGTTTAGGGATTTTCAAGGGTCAGACAAAGGTAAGGTTGAATGATTTCTGGCTCTTTCCACCCCACATTGGATTGAAATTAAAAGTTTACAACCAAAATTCTATCTTTTTATTAAACACACTGTATAACCTCTTGGTTTAGTTTTGCAAATTGAGGATGCCAGATATACAAGTTAACTTAGCTAAATGATAAAATTTATCTTTCCCTTTAGCCCAAGATAGAATTCATAGATATCATTTCGATGGAATTAGAGGAATAATATTTTACTTGGGAAGTTTCCCTAATAGGGAATCTAGGGTCCTTCTTTCATTGTAAAGAGAATGGACACACTACAAAATAGTGTCTAGTGCTTAGCAATTTGCAGAACCCTAGATTTTATAATAATGTCAATCCTAAGTCTAACGAAGGTGGTAAGTTAGGCCAGAACAAAAAGAATGTTAATTTTATAAATGATTCCTCTAGGGTTGTTGAAGGGTGTAATATCAAGGATTCCCTCAAGGATCAGAATGAAGCCATGACTAAGGTTTCTGTAAAGGAAACTATTGATAATGATAAATATGTTAGCCGGAATAATCCTTTGTTTGAAGATAAATTTTATGTGATGTCATCCTCAGGTACTAGTGTCACCAATACCCTATCTTATTGTCAACCAACTTGTAGAATTGAAGAGGTTAATACTAGGGTTAATGAAAAATATTCACTCTGCCCAAGCCTAATTCTCAACAAATTGCTCTTAACACAATTAATGAAAAGAATGAGAATATTAGGAGGATCTCTAATGGACCCCTAAATAGAGTTAAGGATCTAACCGATACTCTAATTTATCAGTTATTGCTCCAAAGAATACTAGTAACATAGTAGATTCAATGATTGGAGAACCATTTGTTGAACTTACTAATAAGCCTCTAAGAAAAAGAGGAAAATTATTGAAAGACAGTCTCTCTCTAATGATAATAGAAATTATGGAAAAGATATTCCGGAGTGTTTTAATAGATTATATAATAATTCTAAATCTCAACAACCCAAATGATGCACATACATAGCTAGAATGTGAGAGGTCTTGTGATGTCAAATAGAAAATAAATGGTCAAAAAATGGTGTAATAACCTTAAATTAAAAGACATTATATGCCTTCAAGAAATTAATATGTTGGTTTCCAAGCATATGCCATTTTTAAATTTATATGGGACCAATCAATTAGGTACTACTCTAACCATCTTAGAGGTAAAGGAGGCATTTCTATCCTATTCAGGCCACAATTGGCTGAGAAGATTATTTCTAATGGATACTCCCTTGTCATAGAACCCAATGGGTTATTTTTTAGTACAATGACATCTTAAATGGGGTATGTAATATTTATGCTCCTAATGACTTCATGGATCGTGGAACCTTATGGGAATGGTTATCTAGTGGTCTACCTAAACCACATTGGATTTTTTCTGGGGACTTCAACATGGTGGAAAATAAAGAGGGTAAGAGTGGGGGGAATGTTCATTATTGGAAAGGGAATGAATTGTTTTTTTGGTCTAATTTCAAGAGGAAATTTAGAATTTCTCACCCTTTAGCCCTTAAGAAGGGATATTTCTCTGATATTTGGTTCAAATGGTGCAACAACCAATCTACATATCAAATATTTTACTATTTATTGGATATGATCTATGTGGAAGATTCCATATTCTCTATTGAAACACAAGATGGGCATGCCCCTGTTTGTGTCTCTCCTTCTCCTTTTTCAGATCAGCACCCAATTCATGCTAATATTTTTGTGTACAATAATAAAAATAGTAGTTGTAGAAAAAAGTAAGTTTTAAACTTAATACCTACTTGCTTAATGATGAAGATAATGATGATGCTATCAAAATGGTAACTAGTCTTTGTAAACTCTATAATCAAGGGTTGAGACCTAAAGATATGTGGAACTTACTAGTGGATTCATGGAGGAAATTATATTAGATTATATTTGTAAGTAAAAGGCTATTGATAGAACTAAGGAGGAGAAACTACTATAGAGCAATCTTAATACAACTAAGGAATAATTACAATTTAAGGGTTTTGATTCTTAGTTGGAGGAGAGACTAGTTTGGATCAAAAGCCAACTTAGGAGCATTCAACAATACAAGATAAAAGGTCAGAAAACTAGAGCTAGGATGAATTGGATGAAGGAAGGTGACAAAGGTACTAAGTACCTCTTCAATATTATAAGAGAGATGCATAAAAGATAATTTATTGAGGGCATTTTGATTAGTGGTAAGCTATAAAATGATCTAAATTGTATTAAATAAGTTTTTTTCAAATTTTACAAGGATCTATTTACATCATAATTTATTGAAGCCAAAAAATCCAATCTTGATAAATGTCTTAAACTTATTCCTAAAATGATTTCAAATAATGAGGTTATGAATCTTTACATGCCTATATAACTTAAGGAGATAGAGAATGCAATACTCTCTCTAGAAAATGATAAATCACCTAGCCTTGATGTTCTCCAAGCTGAATTTTACAAACATAATCTAGAGTGGATTGGTTCTAAACTCCTAGAATTGTATGAAGATGCTTTCAATCAAGGGCCTTTAGGTGCTGACCTTATCAGAGCGGTCAATAAGTTCTTACCTAAGGATGGTGATAAGTCACAAGTCAAGAACTGGAAACCTATAAATTTATTAAATTTATCTTATAAGATTGTGGCTAAAGTACTGGTTATGAGGATAGGAGGTCTTCTTAATGAATTTATATCCCCAACTGAAATATGATTCATTAAAGAGAGATTCATTCAAGAAAATGTGATAACAAGTTGGGAAGAAATGCACTCAGCTAAGAATGTTGGTCAAAATGGAGTGATGGTTTTGCTAGACTTTGAGAAAGCCTATGACAGAATTGAATAGCCCTTTGCTATGGGTATGCTACAAGCTTTTGGTTTTCCTTCCTAATTTTTTAAATGGATTGGTATTCTACTTAAAGACTCTTGTATAGTCATTGATGTGAATGGTGAGATAACTAATAGTATTACTCTATAGAGATCTTTAAGATAGGGATGTCCAATTGCACCTACCCTATTTGTAATTGTATTTGATGCTATATTTTATATTCTTATATCAACTCAATTAGGCCCTCTCATTAAAGGTATCATTCTACCTAATCAGGAGGTACTTCCTAATACCTAGTTTATAGATGATACTAATTTTTTTATTGAGTTGGATGAAATTAATTTAGAGAAGATGAATAATAGGCTTCAATTCTTGTGTTTGGTCTCTGGGGCTAAAGTGGCTCCTCACAAATCATCTATCATTGGATGGTCTCCCTCCCCCTCAAAGTGGATTGTGAGTAAAGGGTGGAAGTCATTGGGGCCAAATGATATTTTCAGGTATCTGGGAATCCCATTTTCTATTGAACCATGCCTCAAGGATATGTGGACATGAATCTTCTCTAAAATTGAAAATAAATATTTGAAATGCAAAACACATCTTCTATCATTGGCAAAGAGAGTGCACGTGGTCCAAAAATTCTTATCTGCTCACCATATTTATTTTTCCTCCTCATCGATGTTTTCCAAATATCAAACTGATAGGTTGGAAATGATTATGAGAGACTTATTATGGTCTAATTGGTTAGGAAACAAGAAGAGGCATTGTGTAAAATTAGAATGGTGTTTCCTACCTAAGGATAAGGGTGGAGTGGGCATTAAAGATCTGAAAGCTCAGGGTATGATGATGTCATGTAAATGGATCATTTAAGCCCTCTTAGGTGAGGAACCATGGAAAGTTTTGGTCATAAATAACATCTCTAGATCAAGAATCAAAAAAAGGTAAATAGTGGATCAATGTTCCTCTATGTCTCTTTAACTTTCTATGGCACTCTCCTTGTGAACATAAATATCTTATTTTAGATGGCTATTACTTTTGAGAAAACTTTTTGTTGGTAACACATTTTCCTCATGGATTAGGTTGTCCTATTTTGTGTGGTGTGTGTTATGTTTCTAAATCTTTTGAGCATTTATTTTTTTATTATCTTTATGCTCATGGTGTCTGGTCCATTTTGTTTGGGTCACCCATTGTTTAGAACAGTACACCTAGCCTACCATGCAATGAAATTTTAGTTGGTTTTTTGGAATCCTTTGATTTCAAAACTAACACTTTTTGGTCTGTGGTAACTTGTGAGATTATATGCTTCCTTTGGAAGGAAGGAAATGGAGATATTTTTCAAAAGAGAAGGAGACAACTTATTGAGTTTAGATGTAAGATCATATATTTTCATATCATGACACAAGTTTTTTTTTATCTAGAAATTTCCAGAGATAGGTTTATGGTTATGATGTGGGAAGGCCAAATCTTTATTTACAAGGAGGACCTAGATTCATGCCAATAATTTTCCATTCACAAAGATATGCTCAATTAAAGAGAGCTTGATAACTTGAGCCACTTCATCAAAGGATTATGGATTGGAGATAGACATGCTAATACCAACAAAGTGACTCATGTTAAAATAGTATCTAGACATGTGGCTAAGGATGGAAGATAGGCAATTACCAGATGAATGGAAGGATACCTCTCTCATGCAAATTTTGACTATCTTTTTGTATTACCAGCTATATTCAACTATAGGTTACTTCATGTTGTACTTAAATGTTCCGAATAGGTAGTTGATCAAATGTTACTCAACTATCTTCTCTTTTTTGAGAATGCAAAGATATGTTGTAATAAGGTACTCTCTAAATCAGTGATGTAAACCAAATTTTTGAGCTATGTGTTAGAGACAGTCAGAGTCACCATTGTTGAAGTGTCTAGGACCCTTTCTAGTTCATTTTGTTTGAAGTTCATTTAGCGTGTTCACTTGAAAGTTCTTCCTTGCAGTAATTCTTCAAGCATCTATGTCCTTCAAAGTTTGTCAAGTTCTATTTCAGTCTTCCTTGGATGAATCTTTTCCAAAGACTCATGCCTTGCCTGAACCATTAAGAACCACTTTGAGTTCTGGTTCAAAGTAGTTCGAAGTAGTTCAATGAATGTTTTCTTATCTAGCGATTATTTTCTATAGGTGGGCCCCTGCCTAGACTTATTTTGAGTGGTGAACCACTTCGAACCACTTTGAACTCTAGTTCAAAGTAGTTCAAAGAGGTTCAAAGATAGATTACAGGAAAAGTAGTAAGTGAAATGACAGTTGATGGGACACATGGCATAAGCTGACAGTGCAGTGATGGTTAAGTTTTTAAGAAGGGCAGTTTGATTTGACATGAATAATAAAGAAAATCTCTGATCAAGTTTTGGGTGACGATTGATGAAATCATTAGCATGAGCAGGAGATATCACTTCAGGGATAATTAATAATGATATTAAAGATGGCAGATTCTGAGGATGTCCTATTGTGTTGGAAATATTCAGGAATTAACCAAGTTACTGAGAGGGGAGGGGTGAATCAGTAACTCCAAATTTTCTTACAATTTTAACATGTATTTTACCTTTTAACCTTTGCATACAGAAAGCATGAAACTTAAAAGCATTCACAATAATGACACATAGATTTGGTTACCCAGAAACCTTCCAAAAGAAAGTAAAACTGGGGTGGGGATGAAACCCACAAAGCTTTAATACTGCAGAATAAAGTTGGCCGGTTAAGGCTTACAATTTGATCACTTCTGATGATCTTCCCTATTAGGAGCAATAAGGATTGCTAAATCCACCCTGTAAAAGGATTTACAAACATACAGTGAAGTATGCACTCGGTAAAGAGATTTTTACAAAGACTGTTAAGTCTACCCGGTTAAAGGATTTTAGTACTGATTCACCTGTTAGAATGAAACAGTAGATCTCTGCTTTGCAACTAGATTGCTGAATGAGATTCACTGATGTACTGATCACCTTCTGTGATGAATTTGTCTTTGCTGTATCTTATACTTCTGAGGCTTTCTGTAATTCGCTTATTTCTGCCTTTCTTTCTCTTTCACATATATTCTATTTTTTTTTTTTCATTACATCTTTTATTTCTACAACATTGTTTATATACAGATCTCAAATAATTAATTACAATTACAATTGCACAGTCGGCTAGACAAATAAACATAAGTGCTACTAAGTCGGCCCAAATATGGTTACTCAGTTCCTTCAAACTGACTCGGTGACTTTCTGATACTCGGCGTCCACTGCATTACTCGGCATCGTCATGCACTCGGTAGAAGTGAAGGCACGGTTCATACTGATCACTCGGTAGGTATTGAACTTGGTAAGCATTGGTGACTCGGTAGACAAGATGTTACTCGGTTTACATTGTCCTGATCGGTTTGTACTAACTTGCTCAGTTTCCACTGCCTGCTCGGTTTGCACTGTCTGCTCGGTTTGCACTATCTGCTCGGTTTGCACTGTCTGCTCGGTTTGCACTGTCTACTCGGTTTGCACTGTCTGCTCGGTTTGCACTGTCTGCTCGGTTTGCACTGTCTACTTGGTTTGCACTGTCTGCTCGGTTTGCAGTGTCTGCTCAGTTTGCACTGTCTGCTCGGTTTGCACTTGTCTGCTCAGTTTTCACTTGTCTGCTCGGTTTACACTGACTGCTCGGTTTGCACCCAGAATGCAAATAAGTGTTGTCACTAGTGGCAATTCAGCTTAATGCCAACAATCTCCCCCTTTGACATTAGTGACAAAAACACTTATTGGCCAAAATTTATATACACGAGTCATGCTGAGTTTTATTTTGATTTTTCAAAATTTGTCTTTGTTATAGGGCTTTATACATTGTCTCCCCCTTTCAATGTGCTAACTGTTTCTTATACAAATCTATACAGTATACATATCTCTCCTTCTATACATATCTCCCCCTTTTTGACGATAATGCCAAAGGTGCATATACAAGTTATTTACAGAGAGAATCCAAAATTTGATAAGAAATCAGAATGTACCTTCATTATTAGTGCCAGGGTTCTGTCCCAACTTTCTTGCAGAATCTTACATGTTTGTATAGCAATTTGGACTTCTGCAGAGAGTTCAATCATGTGATCTGCTATAGAGAACTGATTGTCATGAATCAATGTTCTGGAATGTTCAATGTGCTTATACATTGTATTCATGATGGGAAGGATCATGTGTTGGATGTCTAGCAGTGTGGACCAGATCCTTGAGTCTTCTTTCAGTAGATCAGACTGCATAATAGATAGATGTGAGATTTTCATGTGATGAGCAGAGCTTGAACTTGGTTCAAGTTGCAGCTTCTGTATGCTAATCTTCATATCCTCATCCATTTTATTCATTTTATCTTTAACATCCTTTGTGAACTCGGCAAAATTGCATAGTCTGGCCAAAAGAGAGGTAGCATTCGAATAAATAGACTCTATGTTAGACAAAACTGAAGACAATTCCACTTGGTTGATAGCTATGTGCTGAGCAATGTGCTCAAGCACTTTATTGTTGAATCTCTTCTCGGCTCTTTCAACTAACTTTTCTGTCCCGGATGAGTCCTCATTGTATTTCTCAACTGCTTCTGCCAATTGTAACAAAACATGCTAGGAGGAGTCTACTTTAATGCCTAATGCATCAGACAAAATGTCCTTAGCATCCTTGATGATTTGATACTCCTTGTCTCTCTCCTCCTTAAGCTTCTTTTGTTTTGCTTTCCTTTGGAGGATCTCACCTATATTCTGCATCTGGTCTGCTGAGAGATTTGCAAAATCTAATGTAGGAATCTCTATTTCTTCATCTAGGTCTATATCCTCAACTACATTTTTACCCAAAAATTTTATACTCGGTAGAGCCTTAGGCTTATCTGTACTTAATACTTTTGTAGTAGTGACAGTAGATAAAGTAGGGCTGGCTATTGATACTGGTATACTTTCTACTGGAGAACTTAAAATATTTACACTTGATGATTCAAAAGCTGGAAAACTTACTGGTACAGGAGACTGCAGCTCGGTAGAAGAAATGGTTGCTGCCTCTGATGTTGCTAGGGATGATTGGATAAATGTGGAAGTTGTCACAACCATGCTTGAAGGTGTCTCTAGGCTAGATGTAGAGACTTTCACTGGAGAGGTAGGAAGGGATGCAATGACTTCTGCTGCTATCCTTATAGTATCATCTACCTCGGTGTCTTCTTCTTGTTCATCGCTGTCATCTTCAATATCCTTTATTATTACAGTTTCAATGCTCGGTTGGTGAAGGTGGTATATGTTCTTCCATGTGGCTTTTGCAGCCTTCACAACCGATTCAATATTGTTGATCAAAATCAAACAAGTATTGAACTTCAATGTCATCTTATTTTCATTTTCTTTTAGTGCCTTCTTTACTTCATCATTATTCAGGCTCGGCATCAACTGTCTCAGGTTTTGATCAAATATGTCTATCACAGTTTGCCTTGCATTGCTCCATCTCATTTTTATTGGATTCAATAGAACTGCTGGAACCTGTGGGGTAATTTCTTCAGGAGAGTATTTCCACTGTCCCATCTTCTCAACAACAGCATCTTCTATTTCCTTCTATTCTGCTTCCGATCTGGTTTCATATCTCAGGGATTTTATGTTACTTACTCCAGATCCTGATCCATCTCTGAAGAGTTTGAGCTTTTCTTGAAGGCTTAGAGGAGGCCTTTTGAATACTATGTCTTTATCTGCCTTTTCTGCCTTGTCTTCCTTTCCTCTTGTATTTCTCCTTGTAAACACAGCAGTGGGAGGCACAGATGCCTTAGTGATAAAAACTTTTCCTTTCTTCTTTGCAGGTTCTAGTTCCTCTATTTTCTCATCCTTTTCTTCTTCTTTTTCACCTATTTCTTCTTTCTCCTCGGTTATCATTTGCATTTTAGCTATCCTTTTCTTTCCTTTGTTTACTGCCTATGGAAGCTTTATGCTTAGTTCAATTCTCATCTTAGCTTCATCATATGTTCCAAAATATGGGGCTTTGGGATTGACAGGCTGATTTAGAAGTGCTTCAATAATGTTCTTGGTCTCATCAATATTTACCTCATAAGGAAGAGGTTTTACATATACAGTTCTCGGTTTAACTGCTTGAATATACACATTATCACAATCTACCATAAAACAGATGTCATCTTTGTAATCTTCCACCAACTTCTGTGGAATCCAGAATCTGTCATTCATTTTCTCTTTGAAAGAATCAAAATAATTATCCATGATGCTTTCAAAGTTTTCACCCATTTCTGCGATGTATTCATTAATTTCATAAAGTACTGGCACATCTTTTCTCCATACAACTTTTCCTTTAGAAGGGAAGAATTTCTAAACATAGAAGAATAAACAGACTAACAAGGATCCAAACTTACATGGATTGTTTTTGGAAGTTTTGATGCTTTCCATGTTCTTGTTGAACTGTTTCAACAATAAGTCTGCTAGGTCAAATGTCAAGTTGTTTTTGACCACTTTGTATGCTAGGTCAACAGCTTCACATGAGACACTGTTCTGTCGACTAGAACTGTAAATCTTGTGTGCAATGATATGTGTACCAAACTTTAGTTCAGCGTCGGTAATGCTGCTAACTTTCATGCCTCTACCATCCCACTCGGCTAGGGTTTTCTTCTCTAGTTCCGTCCGACCTAGGGTTTTGGTAGTTTTAGCTTTGTTCAACATGGGAAGACCGGTGACTTGATGAATCATTTTCTTTGTGATCTCAATAGGTTGCTCAAGCCAAATCTTTCCATCATGTACTCGGCTGAGAATGTACCTAACCCATTTATCTCAAAAGTTTCGAGGAAGATGTGCAATGTGGACTAAACCCTTATCTTCCAGATGTTTGTGCTCGGGTTTCAAAATACCATTCACACATAGTTCCTCACACACAATGTCTAGTTCTAGGTTTCCCATTTCTTGAATTGAACAGTTAAAATGATTACGGATATCGTTGATAAGTAGTACCTTAGGAGGAATCTGAGATTGAGCTCCGTTTGGATCTAGGGCTGCTGCAATTGCGGGCACGATCTTAAAATCTGGTGCTTTCCACTCCCCTTGAACTAACATATCAGATCCTTTCTTCACTGAAGTGCTGGATGATGCCATGGTAGCTCACAGAAAATTCCTTTCGCAAGAGTATTAAATCGCCGGGTTGCCCTTAAAGTTTTCTGCTCTCAAAGTGCTTAAAGATTCGCGGTGAAGAATGAGTTCGATTACTTGCTTTTTGTTTACAATTCTGTCATTAATGCTTATTTCAAATTAGGGTAGGAATTCTGACAGACTGTCACCCACTAAGAATTAATTGCTCGAAAAAGACTTCACAACTCGGTGAACTCGAGAATTCATAATGCTCCGACCTCGCTCGGTAAAGGTAGGTACCGACCTTGCTCGGTGAAGACTATACCGACCTCCCTGTGATCTCACTGCATCTTACATGCTGATTTAGACTTTTCTTTTAATTTCAGTTCTGGAACTGCTTGAGATTGATCTATGAGAGTACAGTTCCAGTGCCTCCTTGGAAATTTAATTTGAGTCGATAGAGCCATCCATTCCATTACTTGGACTGGATTGCTCGGTAGCTTTAGGAATCCATTTTTGTCTCACCTGTTTCCTGACCTTAGTTGCTTCATTCTTCTTTCCTTCTTCAATTTCATTAGCATTCATGCAGTTTCTGGCTATGTGACCGAGTTTAGTGCATTTGAAACATCTTACGGTAGTATCTCTTTTCCTTAGATGATGTTTTATGCAATTCATGCCAATGTGTCCATATTCTCCACAGTAATGACATCTACACCAGGTGTTGTAGTCCCATCCAAACATTGCTTTCACAATTTGTTCTGCTGGATTAAATGTCTTGGATCTGCACTCGGATGCCTTGTGACCTTGTTTGTTGCACTTGTGACAATTACCTCTGAATCTAGGTTTTTTTCTGCATTCATTTGCTTTGTGACAAGGTTGATTGAAGCTATAACATTTTCCATTGAATTCTGCTTTTTCATTGTTCCAACATTTATTTGAAGTATGTCCTATTTTACCACAATGATTACAGGTAGGTTTTTGATTTCTTTTAGTACCTTGCTTAGAGGATTCGCCTTCTTCTTTGTATCCAAGTCCTGCTTTTCCTTTTTGCCTATGAAGATTTCATTCATAGAGCTGATTCAAGTCTTCTTGACTTTTCAGCATTCCTTCATTGATTTGTTTTTCAGCGTTTAGGTCATCCATCAATCTTAGATTGATTTCCTTTTCAGATCTTAGTTCTTCTCTTGTGTTTTCTATTTCTGATCTTAGATTTAGAATTTCTTCATTTGTATGAGAGATCTGATCAATTAGATTTTCTAGCTGAAGGGTTTTGTTTTGGACTTCAATGTTTCTTCCATCTAATTCATCTTTCAACTTGTTTCTTTGTTCCAAGATCTCACAGAATCGTGTAGAGTGTAGTTCTTGTTCTCTTTTCAATTTTCTTACTTCTTCCTGCAGAGACCCATTCTTTTCTAGGAGTTCTTTGATAGCATTGTTTGCTTCATCTGAGTTGTTTGAGGGAAGAAGATCTTCAATCTTTTCTTCAATGTAGTTCTGATCATTCATCTGATTTGCAAGTTCCTTCCTTCTCCTTAGGGATTGGGAAAGATGTTCTTTTGCTTCTTTGAGTTTAGCTATGGCCATTTCCAGATCTAGCTTTTCATTTTCAATCACCTTGTTCAGTTTGAATACCTCCATTGTCCTGGATCTTTGCTCAGGCTAGTTAAGCTTTGTCTTGAGAACCAATGCAGCTCTGATACCAATTGTTGGAAATATTCAGGAATTAACCAAGTTACTGAGAGGGGAGGGGTGAATCAGTAACTCCAAATTTTCTTACAATTTTAACATGTATTTTACCTTTTAACCTTTGCATACAGAAAGCATGAAACTTAAAAGCATTCACAATAATGACACATAGATTTGGTTACCCAGAAACCTTCCAAAAGAAAGTAAAACTGGGGTGGGGATGAAACCCACAAAGCTTTAATACTGCAGAATAAAGTTGGCCGGTTAAGGCTTACAATTTGATCACTTCTGATGATCTGCCCTGTTAGGAGCAATAAGGATTGCTAAATCCACCCTGTAAAAGGATTTACAAACATACAGTGAAGTATGCACTCGGTAAAGAGATTTTTACAAAGACTGTTAAGTCTACCCGGTTAAAGGATTTTAGTACTGATTCACCTGTTAGAATGAAACAGTAGATCTCTGCTTTGCAACTGGATTGCTGAATGAGATTCGCTGATGTACTGATCACCTTCTGTGATGAATTTGTCTTTGCTGTATCTTATACTTCTGAGGCTTTCTGTAATTCGCTTATTTCTGCCTTTCTTTCTCTTTCACATATATTCTTTTTTTTTTTTTCATTACATCTTTTATTTCTACAACATTGTTTATATACAGATCTCAAATAATTAATTACAATTACAATTGCACAGTCGGCTAGACAAATAAACATAAGTGCTACTAAGTCAGCCCAAATATGGTTACTCGGTTCCTTCAAACTGACTCGGTGACTTTCTGATACTCGGCGTCCACTGCATTACTCGGCATCGTCATGCACTCGGTAGAAGTGAAGGCACGGTTCATACTGATCACTCGGTAGGTATTGAACTCGGTAAGCATTGGTGACTCGGTAGACAAGATGTTACTCGGTTTACATTGTGCTGATCGGTTTGTACTAACTTTCTCGGTTTCCACTGCCTGCTCGGTTTGCACTGTCTGCTCAGTTTGCACTGTCTGCTCGGTTTGCACTGTCTGCTCGGTTTGCACTGTCTGCTCAGTTTGCACTGTCTGCTCGGTTTGCACTGTCTGCTCGGTTTGCACTGTCTGCTCGGTTTGCACTTGTCTGCTTAGTTTTCACTTGTCTGCTCGGTTTACACTGACTGCTCGGTTTGCACCCAGAATGCAAATAAGTGTTGTCACTAGTGGCAATTCAGCTTAATGCCAACATATTGTTGAGTCATTACTATTCACATCATTTGGAATTAATGTCCCTGACTTATGCTCATTAAAGTCAAGTTTTTCAGACATTAATCTTTCGAAATATAAATAGATCTATAAGTTTTTCTTTCTTGCTATTTTCCTGCAGAGTCTCAGCTATGGGAGAAGAATTTATTTCAAGTATGTGTAAATGGGCAGCTCCTAAATCTTTTCCTTATTTCCTATTGCTATTTGATGTATTGATTCAAGGGGGGGAAAGTTTGTGTTTTTATTCCTGAGGAAGAGATGAGGTCCAGTTTGCATTTCTTCGAGAATGTCAAGAATTTGCAATTTTGAGCTCCTATTGTCTCAGATATAGACCTGTTAGGGATGTCAGTAGAGAAAATTGTAGTTGACCTCACAAACTGTGCAACTGAAGATTATAGTCTAGAGTTCCTATCAAGTGGATTATTAGAAGCCGCGGCTTTTCCAGTGTCAACAATATGTCCTAAATTGATTCAACAATGTATTAACAAATATGATGTCAAATATAAGTGCATTTTGAATGCAGAAGGCCAAACCCTTGTGCTAGTCAATAGGGAAACTATTATGGTTGTTTTTAAAATGCTAGAGGAATCGCTTGTGAGTTTTACTCCTACCCAATCTCTAGCCCAATACAGAGAGAACTCAGATAAAAATCGGAGTCATGTGACTAGGAAGTGGACTCAAACCAAATAAAAAGGTGGGTCTTGATTACCTAAAGTTCTTACCAAAGATCATATGAAACCTTTTATTCATGATGTAATAGTGTTGCTTCATTGGATTAAAGGTTCAGAACAGGTTCTTCTGTTTGAAGAGTAGATGTTTCATTTTATTGAGATAGTCTTGGAAGGAGGGTAACATATTGATTGGGTAGAAATCATTGCTAGTTCTCAAAGGGACCAACTTAAGCAAGCTCAGTCCATTAAAAAGGATTTCTTTATGTCTTCCTATTTGATATACTACCTAGCATGCACATAGGACTAGTCTACTATTCAACACGTTCCTTGGAATGAAGATCTTTTTATTTATGAATACTATCCATTATTAAGAAAAGATAGAATTTTGGAAAATTATAGGAAGGTTCATAATGTTTTCCTAGGTAAATTGTGTCAACAACTGGCAGGGGTTCCTAATCAAAGAGTTTCATTGGATGCATAGAAATTGATTCAAAATTATGGAAGTCTATATATGTAGTTCCCACATTTCACCTACATCCGGGTTGATGGTTTTGATGATGAACCTCTCAGACTCCCAACATTTACTTTTGACTGTTTCATTTTAGTAGAAGTTTGTAGATAGTTGTTTGTGGTTGTTAAAAATACCATGCCAGAAGAAAAATGGCCTTCTATGTTCTTGGTTAAAATTGGCCATTTGGCCTATAACAATATGATGGAGGCTTCAGTGATTGGAAGCAACTTGGTGAGTTTTCATTTACAGTTTTATGAGTTAAGAAGGGGCTTTGATAACAAGGGATTTTCCAGGCAAGTTCTAAGCTTGAGTATTTATCCATCACCCAGTTCAGACCTCGAGGACCTATGGGAAGATCTTGGTGATGAGGAGGCAATCTAGAAACAAGATCATTCCACGCTTGTTATTTCATAGATCAAAATGTTGCAATTGCAAGTTTATATTAAGGGTGTGGAAGAAGATAATTATGAAGTCATAGGTTCAAACGTAAGAAATGTAGAAGCAAGAAGTCCCTTAGATATAGATTGTAATAGGAAAGAAGAAGATGATATAAAGTTGAGGGCCTGAACCATTGTCGAGGTCACAAAAAACTAGTTGTTAGAAAAGAGAAAGAAAGGAGCTAAGTCCCCCTTCTTGAACAACACAGTTTGGGATCAACCTTAAAAAATGTGAAACATGCCCCTTCTAATGTATCTCCTATGGTTTCAAATGCAGGTAAAATTATGTCTCCTAAGAAGAAGGCGGTTCCAGGTGGGCATCCTACCACACCAAGATCGTGACCTAGAACAAGGTCAGAAAGGTGTTCTCAAATGGCATCTTTAGCGATTGATTATCTAGATGTTGAGATCAATGATGAAGATATCTCCTTTTCATTGGATCAAAAAGAGAAGGTTCAAGAGGTCCTTACCATTAATGCATAAGTACCTCAGGTTGAAAGTACTCCGATCAGAATGCCTAACAACTAGATGATGACTAGTTCAGTTCATCCTTGGTTAACTGAATCTGTGAATAAGAGGAAGAGCTACAAACCCATTTCACTTCCTATAAAAGAAATCATCACTAAATATGCTACCCATACCCCCAAAGAAAAAAGAATGAAGAGTGATGCTAGGCTATCTACCGACCCATCTACTGGAAAGGTGACTGCAGAAATAGCCACTTTCAAGCCTAAAGAGGGAATTCAGGAACTGGAGGTTGAGGACTTTGAAATTACAAAGATGGAACTTGGTGTTCAAAATAAGGATTCTAGGGATCACATATTTAAATTCTTAGTTGATCATATGCTTGGATAGTCCCAAGAAGATGGGAGAGAAAAATGTGAATTGAAATAGCTAGTTTCTACCATGGCTTAATTTCTTTCCTCGCTTATTGATGACAGAGTACTGCCATTGTCCCAGTCTTCACAAGATTTTGATCCAAATTCAGTTGAAAGCCAAAGTTTGGTTAAGAAAATGCAGCATCAAAGAATTCTAATGGAGGTCATGAAGTCTTAGCTAAATAATGTGATCAATGAAGGAAGTACTTTCATCCGCGAGTTCATATCTACTTGCCTAGATGGAGAAGGATTACTCAGTGAGGTTTAAACCCTAGTTTGAAATTGGGAAATGGAGGAAGAAAAATGTGCCGTGATCATCACACATGTTTGAGAATTAGAAACCTATCACGTAACTAAGTTCTTAGCTGAGAATTTGATGAAGTTGGTAGATCCGTGTATGCTGTTCATCTTAAAGCAGAACTTCAGATGGAAAAATGCAATGTTTAAAGCTACAGTTTCTCAAGCCAAAGCAATAGAGAAAGAGGTGCTAGATATGCATGCAAATGCCCTCAAAGACATTAAAATAGTGAACCCCTCAAGTATTTTTTAGATCGAAGAGGGTAACAGGGATGTAGATGCCATGCTCAAAGTCTTTACGGATACCATGAATGCCCTCAAAGAAAATGAAGCACCTACAGTACAAGATTTCACCAGGATTGAAAATGTGGAGTCTATGTTGCTGCTTAACTGGGGTCAATTTCCAAAGCAGGCGGAGAGGATCAGGGAGTTGAGGTGGGAAAAGAATGTGACTCAAGCAAAGCTTTCAGCCCTGAAGAATTTGCACTTCCAACCAGCCTAAGAACTGGTGAACGTGTTTCAGTCTTGGAAGCTTGTACAGACCACCACGTCAGAAGGCCTCGATGAGAGTTAGTGATTTTTGGGATAGCATTTCTCTTGTTTTATGTTTTAAATGACATGTGTTTGGAAACTCTATTTTTAGTTATGTAAACTAGTTTAAACAGTTTTTCTAGTGTCCGAGAGGCTGGGTTTTTCTGGAGGCTCTCTCAGACTTGAAACTATTAATGCTAGAGCATTAAATAGTTAGGGGTTTAGAAAATACAAATAGGAAATAGATAGTTTTTTTTTGGTAGTAGATAGTTATCATAGTCTTTTATTTTCTGAAACAGCTATGTCTAATTTTTTATTAGACTTTGATCCAATCTTATATGAATATATGAATGTGTGTTATGGTTTAGATCTTTGAATCAAAATATCAAATGTATGAATTGCTTTGGAAGTTCATACATTTAAATCTATGCATATGTTATTCATATTTAGTCACTTTGAGTTTCTTTCTAGTTTGTCTTTCTTAAGTTACTTTATAGGTTCCTTTGTTTTCAGAAATGGTTAGTAAATCTCAGTTCTTTCATAGTGTGGTTTATTAGTTTGCTGGTTCTTAAATTACCTCAATACCTAGGAGTATTCAAGAGTTCCTTCTGCACTTTATGGTTAAAAGTGTATATGTTTACTTTGCTATTGATAATTCATTGAAAATCTTAAAAGGATGCTGAACCTTACAAATTCAGAGGGAAGCAATTTCTTGTGCTTACCCAACTATTAAGGAACCATTTGTGTTAGGAATATAGAGTCTTTATTTATTTTCATTTAAAAGGAAGAAGAAAAATTTGTTCGCCAACAGATTTTTGGCGACTCTACTGGGGAGAGTCCACTATAAAACACTAGGTTATCCATTTATTATAATGCTACAAAATGGTGTTGCCACACAATGATGTGTTTCCTATGTTACAACCAAATCTAGAATTTGGAGACACACAAGAAGACATAATCTCAAGCCTTGCTGAAGCAGCATGTAGATTTAGACATAGTAACCAACAATGTCATCAAGTTCAAGAAGGGATTGAGAAGGAAGAAGAAATAGCTGAGCGGCTAAGGGGTATACTAGTTGCTTGTGAAGCGGTTATAGTAAATAGACTTGTGCAAGCCCCAGCCATAAATTAAGGTCATTTTTTGCATTGAAGCTAGTAGAAAAGAGATACACCATAGGTGATAGAAGTAAGGGATCGGTTGATGAAGACTTTGAAGCTTTGAGAAATCTTATTTTTGAACCTGATCTTAATACCCGAAAGAAGAAGGAAACCCAAACATTTAGCAGACCTTCTTCACCTCCACCTAGCTGGTTTGTTCCACCCCTTTTTCGAGCCATTATAATGCTAGGTATTGTTGCACCTACTATCCTTAATATCCAGCCTTTGAATTTCCAATTACCTAACATGGCTGCCAATCAACCTTGGGGTCAAAATATTAGCTCATTGAACTTAGGAGTTAATCAACCTACAAACTTGCCTAAAGGTGCTCACCAAATTTTGCCCAAGTTTAGTGGAGATGGGAAAGTAACCTTTGATGACCATCTAAGTGCATTTCACATTGCTTGTGGCATTATAAGTGTTCCTACTGAAGAAGTGGTAGTCAAACTCTTTGTCAGAACCTTGGTTGACACTGCGGTTGATTGGTTCAGTCATTTACCCAATAGCTCAATCAGAAATTGGAATCACATGAAGACTACTTTTGAAGCAAGATTCAAAACTCCTGATAATGAATTTTCTCTATTACAATAGCTCAGTCAAATGAAGAAAGAGATACATGAGCTGATGCTAGAGTTTGTGGCCAAATTTAATAGAATTTTGCAAAGGATACTAGCAAATTCTACACCAAGTGATGAAAATAAGAAGATTTTCTTCTTAAATGTCCTACCGCCTGACATAAGCTTTCACTTGTTAAAAGATGGTGTGGCTGACTTGGTTGCTACTTAGACGCAAGCTATTGATCTAGAAGATACTTTCATAATGGCTAGAAAATGGAAGAGAGAAGTTCAAGCTTCAGGAAGTACTTCATCTTCTACAACAACATATCCTATGATGCAAAGGTTAATGAATGATATAGCTATGCTCAAGAGGTAGTAGAATAAGGAAAATTCTCCATATCAGTCCCCTTACCAAGATGTTAGCCAAAGATAGTATAACTAACCTTTAGGAAAAACTCCTCGCTTGTCAATTTCACAACCAAGATTGCAAATCGAACCCGCACCAAGAGAAACAATGTGTTCTTTCCATCTCATGACAAATGATGATGGAGAGTCTTGTCTTGATTCATTAAGGTCTCTCCAAATCAATGCCACAAGGGATACCATTGGTATAGAAGAGGTGCAGGAAGAGAAAGATTCACCCGATATTGGTTTATCTAGTTCTTTTTATTTGGAGTATGAGCTGGGCTCTGATAGAGGTGGAAGTGTCTTGGCAACCTTGCAAGATCCTTCTTGTGCAATATTGACAAGAAATCAGAGAATGCAAAAGTTTGTCCTGGGTTTAATTGCTGCTAACGCTGATGCTAAATGAAAGGAAGCTAGAAATGGAGAAGCTCCTGTGTGCCCAAAGGGTCCTGAAGTGAAAATATTACTAAGAGGTAGTCCAGTTCCTTCCTCTCCCTTTGAACTTGTTGAATTCTATAAAACCTCCACAATCTCTATTTTCCCTATAGAATACCTCAAAATGAATCCTAAAGAGCTGGATAAACTAGTAAAATATGTTAAGGGAGAGTCAAGTTCAAGTTCCCAATCAAATAAGCCACTCATAGGTGAGACAACCACAGTTGAAGAACCTTTGGTCTTTAAACCCCAAGATACCCCACAGACACTAGAAGATTGTCCCTTTGTTAATACAATTGAAAGTGAAATAGAGGAAAGAAAGCCTAATCCCTTCTATATTTCCTTACTGCTAAATGGTCAAAAACTTAGTAATTGCATTATTGACTCTGGCGCATCAGATAATATCATGCCTGCTCCAGTTTCAAGAGCCCTCGATCTTACCTTGACCAAAACCTATGGCCATTGTTATTCTATGGATGTGAAACAAGTGCCGTTAATGGGTCAGGTCAAAGATGCCCAAGCCATTCTAGCTACATACCGTGAAAAATGTCTAAAATTAACTATCCTGGTAGCAGATATACCAACCAGCTACGGTATGCTGCTCAGTAGAACTTTTTGCAAAGATTTAGGAGGAGACATTAAGATGGATTGGTCAGAGGCCATGATCCCAGTTGGTAAGAAGAAAGTAAAACTTGAACCTGAGCCTAAAAATAAATATACTATGGTGCCTTTGGACAACCCAAAAGCTCAAATCCTATACGAGGAGTTTCATTTTGGTAACTATGTTATTTTGGCCGATTTTGAAGAAAATGATGGAACTTCTTCTCAAAAAGAAGAAGATATATGGAAGATGGAGTTCGACAATAGTTGTTCCAATTCAGGTTCAGGCTTGGGGGTAGTTCTTTTTCCTCCTAATAAAGAATGTATTCCTCTTTCTTTCAAGTTAGATTTCAAAAATACTAACAATATTGTAGAGTATGAAGCCTTGCTACTGGGAATGGAAGAGGTGAAACTAAGGGGAGTCAAGAAATTAGTTGTAAAAGGTGATGCTGAATTAATTATGAAGCAGGTGAAAGGACAATTTTCTGTCAAGAATGAGAGGTTAAAGCACTACAAAAATTTGGTATGGGATGAGCTGGATTTCTTTGACACCTTCTCTATAAAATTCATACCAAGAAATCGGAACACCAGAGCAAATGCCCTGGTAGTATCTGCTTCATTATTGTTGCCACATCTTGATTTTGAAACTTGAAAGTATCAGATTGAGATGATTTATAAGCCGGAGGTGCCTGATAATGTGGAGTTTTGAAAAATCTTTGATAATCATTCTCATCGTAGAGATTTTCTAGAATGTGCTGTAGGTTTTTCTGATGTATATTTTGAAGGATCAAATAGTGATTGCAAAGAAGTTTATGAAGATGTTGTAGGTAGTGATGGCATGATTCAACTGAAGGTAATAAAATCCCCAAGGGTCTTGTATCTCTAGAACATTTTTTCAGGATAAAAGATGATAGTATGGTTAAGGAGAAGATATCCCATGTGGATAATGCCAAAGAATATGATAAGATTAATATAGGAAAGCAAGGGGATCCAAAATGGATTTCAATTGGTCCAACTTGTACTTAAACTGAAAAAGAAAACCTGATAAAGTTACTTATAGAATACAGGGATGTCTTTTCCTGGGGGTATGAGGACCTGAAGAATTTCAGAGGAGGTCTTTTTGAACATCAAATTCCTTTAAAGCCTGGTGTCACCCCATTTCACCAAAAATTAAGGAACTGTAATTCTAAAGTATCGGAAGCCATTTTAAGAGAGGTGGAAAAAATGCTACAGGGTAGGATTATCTATCCCATCCACCATTCAACTTGGATTGCCAACATAGTTCTTGTGAGAAAGAAAACTGGTGAAATCAATATTTGTGTAGATTTTCATAACCTGAACCAAGCAAGTCTAAAATATAACTATGCCCTACCTATAATGGAGCATGTTCTTCAAGCTATTTTAGGATCTGAAGTCATGTCTATGCTAGACAGCTATTCTGGATACAATCAAATTAGCATGGCAGAGAATGACCAGCACAAAATGGCTTTCATCACTTCATGGGGAACTTATGCTTACAATTGTATGCCATTTGGGTTGATTAATGTAGGTGCCACTTTCCAGAGGGCAATGAATTCCTCTTTCAAGGATCTCTGGAACAAAATCATAGTGGTGTACTTAGATGATCTCACTATCTTTTTGAAGAAGAGGAGTCAACATCTAAAAGATCTTGAATAAGTGCTCTTGAGGTGTAGAAGTCACAACATCTCCTTGAAACCTAAGAAATCAACATTCTTTATGGAGGAAGGAAAGCTACTAGGTCATATCATTTCAAAAGATGGTGTTTGGATTGATCCTGAAAGGGTTAAGGTGATTCAACAACTCAACCTACCATTAAGTAGAAGTGGATTGAGGTCATTCCTTGGCCAGGTGAATTTCCTACATGCATTCATCCCTGAGTTCTCAGAAATGACTAAGCCTATGATTGATATGATGAGTGAGAAGATTTCTTTTAAGTGGAATGATAATGGATGCAAAGCCTTCAATAATATTAAAGATGCAATATCTCAGGCACCTTTGCTAAAGAGTCCCAATTTCGAAAGGGATTTTATCATCTATTGTTATGCTTCTGAGCATACTCTATCAAGTATATTACACAAAAAGATGAGAAAGGACAAGAGGCACCCATAGCCTTTATGAGCACACCTCTAAAAATGCATGAACCCAAGTACTCCCAGATGGAAAAGCATGCCTTCGCTATAGTAAAATTAGTAAAATAGTTCAGGAATTATATATTGCATTCTCATTGTACAGTTTTTGTGGCTGATACAATGGTGAAAAGTATTTTGATTCAGAAAGAGATTGGTATGAATAATAGAACAGTTTGGATAGCAAAAATTTAGGAGTATGATTTAATGATTAAACCAACCAATTTGGTAAGGGAGAAAGCTCTGTGCAAGCTGATAGCAGAGAATGGTAAGCCATCAGAGAAAATTGATGAAGCACCCATGGCATTACTTGTTAGTTTAACTAATCCCTAGTTTTCGGACATGGCTTATTTCCTCACTTATGGTGAGTGCCCTGATCATTTAAATCTTGAGGAGAGGTGTAACTTGAAATTGAATGCAAGTAAATATGTGATATCCCAGGTGACATTATATAAAAGAGGCATAGATGGAACCTTCCTAGGATGCGTGGATGATGAGCAATAGAAAGAAATTTTGAAAGTATTTCATGATGAAGCTTGTGGAGGCCACTATTCATCAACCGTGATTGCATTCAAGATTATTTGGAATCATTTATACTAGCCTAGCATGTTCAAAGACATGTACCAGTATGTTTGAAACTATGAAAAATGTCATCTCTTCACTAGGAGACCTCATCTTGCCACTTTGCCTCTTAAACTTGTAATTATCGATGAGCGCTTCAAGCAATGGGGGATAGACTTCATTGGACCTCTGAACCCACCATCTAGTGTTGGGCATGTCTATATTCTCATGGCCACTAATTATTTTACCAAGTGGGTGGAAGTTGTCCCCACTAAGAAAGTGAACTCTCAGGTGGTGTGTGATTTCCTCTTGAATTATATTTTTGTCAAGTTCGGGGTACCAGTTAAGATAGTAGCGGATAATGCTACTTACTTTTCCTCTGAAGAAATCACATTTTTTTGTTATGAACATGGCATTTCTCTAGCTCATTCCTATGATTATTTCCTACAATGGAATGGTCAAGCCAAATAGCAACAAGAACTTGGTAGCGGTCATGAAAAAGTTGATGGATGATAATCCCCATGAATGGCATAAGAAGTTGTTTGAAGCCTTGTGGGTAGATCAAACTACTTTGAAAAGAGTAATTGGAATGAGCCCATTCAAACTAGTATACAGGATAGCAGCACATGTTTGTCTACCTTTGGAACTCTCCTCGGCTAAGCTTCAAGCCATCATTGAAGATCAGTATTTTAAAGATCCTCTAGAGAAATGAGTCATGCATCTGAGTAGACTTGAAGAAGAAATTGAGGAATTGGTGGATCATATCACAAAGCATCAATTGAAGGTGAAGAAGATTTTTGATATGTGGGCTCGACCCTGTAACTTTATGGAGGGAGATGAAGTGCTTTTATGGGACAAAAGATGGGCACCCAAAGGATCTCATGGGAAATTTGAATCTTTACGGAAGGGCCCATTTATCATCTTTGAAACTCTTGGTTCAAATGCTTTTAGATTATCTTATCCAGATGGTATGAATTTGCCTTTTACCAACAATGTGTAGGACCTTAAATTATGCAAGCTTTAATGATACACCCAGTTAGTATCTATGTACATATTAGGTAGTTTTTCCCTGCTTTAATTTTTGGTGTGTAGTAGTGGTCTATTTTTCTTTCCCTTAGTTAGCTTTTTCTATGAAACCAGTTTTCAAAGTTCTCTACACATTGAGTAATATGTAGTCCCTAGCTAGAGTTGATGTTAGAGACAGTCAGAGTCACCATTTTTTAAGTGTCTAGGACCCTTTCTAGTTCATTTTGTTTGAAGCTCATTTAGCACATTCCCTTGAAAGTTCTTCCTTGCAGTAATTCTTCAAGCATCTATGTCCTTCAAAGTTTGTCAAGTTCTATTTCAGTCTTCCTTAGATGAATCTTTTCCAAAGACGCATGCCTCGCCTGAACCACTTCGAACCACTTTGAACTTTGGATCAAATTAGTTTGAAGTAGTTCAATGGATGTTTTCTTATCTAATGATTGTTTTCTACAAGTGGACCCCGCCCTAGACTTCTTTTGAGCGGTGAACCACTTCAAACCACTCTGAACTCTGGTTCAAAGTAGTTTGAAGAGGTTCAAAGATAGATTAGAGGCAAAGTATTAAGTGAAATGATATTTGATGGGACACATGGCATAAGCTAATGATGCAATGATGGTTAAGTTTTTAAGAAGGGCAGTTTGATTTGATGGGAATAATAAAGAAAATCTCAAATGAAGTTTTGGGTGACGATTGATGAAATCGTTAGCATGAGATGGAGATATCACTTAAGGGATAATTAATAATGATATTAAAGATGGGGGCTTCTGAGGTTGTCCTATTGCTGAGTCATTACTATTAACATCATTTGGAATTAATGTCCCTGACTTATGCTCATTAAAGTCAAGTTTTTCGGACATTAATCTTTTGAAATATAAACAACTCTGTAAGTTTTTCCTTCTTGCTATTTTCTTGCAGAGTCGCAGCTATGGGAGAAGAATTTGTTTTGAGTCTGTGTAGAGAGGTAGCTCCTAAAACTTTTCCTTATTTCCTGTTGTTGTTTGATGTATTGATTCAAGGGGGTTAAAGTTTTTGTTTTTATTCCTGAGGAAGAGATGAGGTCCAGTTTGCATTTCTTCAAGAATGTCAAGAATTTGCAATGTCGAGCTCCTATTGTCTCAGATACAGACCTGTTAGGGATATCAGTAGAGAAAATAGAAGTTGACCTCACAAACCATGCAACTAAAGATTATAGTCTAGAGTTCGTATCCAGTGGATTATTAGAAGTCGTGGCTTTTCTAGTGTCAACAGTATGTCCTGAATTGGTTCAGCAATGTATTAATAGATATGATGTCAAATCTAAGTGCATTTTGAATGCAGAAGGCCAAACCCTTGTGCTAATCAATAGGGAAACTATTATGGATTTTTTTAAAATCCCAGAGGATTCCCTTGTCAGTTTTACTCCTACCTAGTCTCTATCCCAATACAGACAGAATGTAGATAAAAACTAGAGTCATGTGGCTAGAAAGTGGACTCAAACCAATTACAAAGGTGGGTCTCGGTTACCTAAATTTCTTACCAAAGATCACATGAAAAATTTTATTCATGATGTCATAGTGTTGCTTCGTCGGATTAAAGGTTCAGAATAGGTTCTTCTGTATGAAGAGTGGATGTTTAGAATAGGTTCTTCTGCAAGATCCTACTTGTGCAATCTTGACAAGAAATCAGAGAATGCAAAAGTTTGTCCTTGGTTCAATTGCCCCTAACGCTGATGCTAAATGCAAGGAAGCTAGAAATGGAGAAGCTCCTGCATGCCCAAAGGGTCCTGAAGTGAAAATATTACTACGAGGTAGTCCAGTTCCTTCCTCTCCCTTTGACTTTGTTGAATTCTATAAAACCTCCACAATCTCTATTTTCCCTATAGAATACCTCAAAATGAATCCTAAAGAGCTGGATAAACTAGTAAAATATGTTAAGGGAGAGTCAAGTTCAGGTTCCCAATCAAATAAGCCACTCATAGATGAGACAACCACAGTTGAAGAACCTTTGGTCTTTAAACCCCAAGATACCCCACATACACTAGAAGATTGTCCCTTTGTTAATACAATTGAAAGTGAAATAGAGGAAAGAAAGCCTAATCCCTTCTATATTTCCTTACTGCTAAATGGTCAAAAACTTAGTAATTGCATTATTGACTCTGGCACATCAGATAATATCATGCCTGCTCCAGTTTCAAGAGCCCTCGATCTTACCTTGACCAAAACCTATGGCCATTGTTATTCTATGGATGTGAAACAAGTGCCGTTAATGGGTCAGGTCAAAGATGCCCAAGCCATTCTAGCTACATACCCTGAAAAATGTCTAAAATTGACTACCCTGGTAGCAGATATACCAGCTAGCTACGGTATGCTGATCAGTAGAACTTTTTACAAAGATTTAGGAGGAGACATTAAGATGGATTGGTCAGAGGCCATGATCCCAGTTGGTAAGAAGAAAGTGAAACTTGAACCCGAGCCTAAAAATAAATATACTGTGGTGCCTTCGGACAACCCAAAAGCTCAAATCCTATACGAGGAGTTTCATTTTGGTAACAGTGTTATTTTGGAGGATTTTGAAGAAAATGATGGAACTTCTTCTCAAAAAGAAGAAGATATATGGAAGATGGAGTTCGACGACAGTTGTTCCAATTCAGGTTCAGGCATGGGGCTAGCTCTTTTTCCTCCTAATAAAGAATGTATTCCTCTTTCTTTCAAGTTAGATTTCAAAAATACTAACAATATTGTACAGTACGAAGCCTTGGTACTGGGATTGGAAGAGGTGAAACTGAGGGGAGTCAAGAAATTGGTTGTAAAAGGTGATGCTGAATTAATTATGAAGCAGGTGAAAGGACAATTTTCTATCAAGAATGAGAAGTTAAAGCACTACAGAAATTCGGTATGGGATGAGCTGGAATTCTTTGACACCTTCTCTATAAAATTCATACCAAGAAATCAGAACACCAGAGCAAATTCCCTAGCAGTATCCACTTCATTATTGTTGCCACATCTTGATTTTGAAACTTGAAAGTATCAGATTGAGATGATTTATAAGCCGAAGGTGCCTGATAATGTGGAGTTTTGGAAAATCTTTGATAATCATTCTCATCTTAGAGATTTTCTAGAATGTGCTGCAGGTTTTTTTGATGTATATTTTGAAGGATCAAATAGTGATTGCAAAGAAGTTTACAAAGATGTTGCAGGTAATGATGGGGTGATTCAACTGAAAGGTAATAAAATCCCCAAGGGTCTTGTATCTCTAGAACATTTGTTCAGGATAAAAGATGATAGTATGGTTAAAGAGAAGATATCCCATGTGGATAATGCCAAAGAATATGATAAGATTAATATAGGAAAGCAAGGGGATCCAAAATGGATTTCAATTGGTCCAACATGTAATTAAACTGAAAAAGAAAACCCGATAAAGTTACTTATAGAATACAGGGATGTCTTTTCCTGGGGGTATGAGAACCTGAAGAATTTAAGAGGAGGTCTTTTTGAACATCAAATTCCTTTAAAGCCTGGTGTCACCCCATTTCACCAAAAATTAAGGAACTATAATTCTAAAGTATCAGAAGCCATTTTAAGAGAGGTGGAAAAAATGCTACAGGGCAGGATTATCTATCCCATCCACCATTCAACTTGGATTGCCAACATAGTTCCTGTGAGAAAGAAAAATGGTGAAATCAATATTTGTGTAGATTTTCATAACCTGAACCAAGCAAGTCTAAAATATAACTATGCCCTACCTGTAATGGAGCATGTTCTTAAAGCTGTTTTAGGATCTGAAGTCATGTCTATGCTGGATAGCTATTCTGGATATAATCAAATTAGCATGGCAGAGAATGACCAGCACAAAATGGCTTTCATCACTCCATGGGGAACTTATGCTTACAATCGTATGCCATTTGGGTTGATAAATGTAGGTGCAACTTTCCAGAGGGCAATGAATTCCTCTTTCAAGGATCTCCGGAACAAAATCATAGTGGTGTACTTAGATGATCTCACTATCTTTTTGAAGAAGAGGAGTCAATATCTAAAAGATCTTGAATAAGTGCTCTTGAGGTGTAGAAGTCACAACATCTCCTTGAACCCTAAGAAATTAACATTCTTAATGGAGGAAGGAAAGCTACTAGGTCATATCATTTCAAAAGATGGTGTTCGGATTGACCCTGAAAGGGTTAAGGTGATTCAATAGCTCAACCTACCATTAAGTAGAAGTGGATTGAAGTCATTCCTTGGCCAAGTGAATTTCCTATGTGCATTCATCCCTGAGTTCTCAGAAATGACTAAGCCTATGATTGATATGATGAGTGAGAAGATTCCTTTTAAGTGGAATGATAATGGATGCAAAGCCTTCAATAATATTAAAGATGCAATATCTCAGGCACCTTTTCTAAAGAGTCCCAATTTCGAAAGGGATTTTATCATCTATTGTTATGCTTCTGAGAATACTTTATCAAGTATATTAACACAAAAAGATGAGAAAGGACAAGAGGCACCCATAGCCTTTATGAGCACACCTCTGAAAAGGAATGAACCCAAGTACTCACAGATGGAAAAGCATCCCTTCGCTATAGTAAAAGTAGTAAAATAGTTTAGGTATTATATATTGCATTCTCATTGTACAGTTTTTGTTGCTGATACCATGGTGAAAAGTATTTTGACTCAGAAAGAGATTAGTATGAATAATAGAGCAGTTTGGATAGCAAAAATTTAGGAGTACGATTTGATGATTAAACCAACCAATTTGGTAAGGGGGAAAGATCTGTGCAAGCTGATAGCAGAGAATAGTAAGCCATCAGAGAAAATTGATGAAGCGCCCATGGCATTACTTGTCAGTTTAACTAATCCCTGGTTTTCGGACATGGCTTATTTCCTCACTTATGGTGAGTGCCCTAATCATTTAAATCCTGAGGAGAGGTGTAGCTTGAAATTGAATGCAAGTAAATATGTGATATCCCAGGGGACATTATATAAAAGAGGCATAGATGGAACCTTCCTAGGATGCATGGATGATGAGCAATAGAAAGAACTTTTGAAAGTATTTCATGATGAAGCTTGTGGAGGCCACTATTCATCAACTGTGATTGCATTCAAGATTATTTGGAATCATTTCTACTAGCCTAGCATGTTCAAAGACATGTACCAGTATGTTTGAAACTGTGAAAAATGTCAGCTCTTCACTAGGACACCTCATCTCACCACTTTGCCTCTTAAACTTGTAATTATCGATGAGCCCTTCAAGCAATGGGGGATGGACTTCATTGGACCTCTGAACCAACCATCTAGTGTTGGGCATGTCTATATTCTCATGGCCACTAATTATTTTACAAAGTGGGTGGAAGTTGTCCCCACTAAGAAAGTGAACTCTCAGGTGGTGTGTGATTTCCTCTTGAATTATATTTTTGTCAAGTTCAGGGTACCAGTTAAGATAGTAGCGGATAATGCTACTTACTTTTCCTCTAAGAAAATCACATTTTTTTGTTATGAACATGGCATTTCACTAGCTCATTCCTATGATTATTTCCTACAATGGAATGCTCAAGCCAAATATAGCAAGAAGAACTTGGTAGCGGTCATGAAAAAGTTGATGGATGATAATCCCCATGAATGGCATAAGAAGTTGTTTGAAGCCTTGTGGGTAGATCAAACTACTTTGAAAAGAGTAATTGGAATGAGCCCATTCAAACTAGTATATAGGATAGCAACACATGTTTCTCTACCTTTGGAACTCTCCTCGGCTAAGCTTCAAGCCATCATTGAAGATCAGTATTTTAAAGATCCTCTGGAGAAATGAGTCATGCATCTGAGTAGACTTGAAGAAGAAAGGGAGGAATTCGTGGATCATATCACAAAGCGTCAGTTGAAGGTGAAGCAGATTTTTGATATGCGGGCTCAACCCCACAACTTTATGGAGGGAGATGAAGTGCTTTTATGGGACAAAAGATGGGCACCCAAAGGATCTCATGGAAAATTTGAATCTTTATGGAAGGGCCCATTTATCATCTTTGAAACTCTTGGTTCAAATGCTTTTAGATTATCTTATCCAGATGGTATGAATTTGCCTTTTACCAACAATGGGTAGGACCTGAAATTATGCAAGCTTTAATGATACACCCAGTCAGTATCTATGTACATATTAGGTAGTTTTTCCCTGCTTTAATTTTTGGTGTGTAATAGTGGTCTATTTTTCTTTCTCTTAGCTTTTTCTGTGAAACCAGTTTTCAAAGTCCTCTACACATTGAGTAATATGTAGTCCCTAGCTAGAGTTGATGTTAGAGACAGTCAGAGTCACCATTTTTGAAGTGTCTAGGACCCTTTCTAGTTGATTTTGTTTGAAGCTCATTTAGCACGTTCCCTTGAAAGTTCTTCCTTGTAGTAATTCTTCAAGCATCTATGTCCTTCAAAGTTCGTCAAGTTCTATTTCAGTCTTCCTTGGATGAATCTTTTGCAAAGACGCATGCCTCACCTGAACCACTTCGAACCACTTTAAACTTTGGATCAAATTAGTTTGAAGTAGTTCAATGAATGTTTTCTTATCTAACGATTTTTTTCTGAAGGTGGGCCCTGCCCTAGACTTCTTTTGAGTGGTGAACCACTTCAAACCACTCTGAACTTCGGTTCAAAGTAGTTCAAAGAGGTTCAAAGATAGATTATAGGCAAAGTATTAAGTAAAATGATATTTGATGGGACACATGGCATAAGCTAATGACGCAATGATGGTTAAGTTTTTAAGAATGGTAGTTTGATTTGACGGGAATAATAAATAAAATCTCAAATGAAGTTTTGGGTGACGATTGATGAAATCGTTAGCATGAGATGGAGATATCACTTAAGGGATAATTAATAATGATATTAAAGATGGGGGATTCCGAGGATGTCCTATTGCTGAGTCATTACTATTCGCATCATTTGGAATTAATGTCCCTGACTTATGCTCATTAAAGTCAAGTTTTCCAGACATTAATCTTTTGAAATATAAATAGCTCTGTAGGTTTTTCCTTCTTGCTATTTTCTTGCGGAGTCCCAGTTATGGGAGAAGAATTTGTTTCGAGTCTGCGTAAAGAGGTAGCTCCTAAAGATTTTCCTTATTTCCTGTTGTTGTTTGATGTATTGATTCAAGGGGGTTAAAGTTTTTGTTTTTATTCCTGAGGAAGAGATGAGGTCCAGTTTGCATTTCTTCAAGAATGTCAAGAATTTGTAATGTCGAGCTCCTATTGTCTCAGATACAGACCTGTTAGGGATATTAGTAGAGAAAATAGCAGTTGACCTCACAAACCATGCAACTAAAGATTATAGTCTAGAGTTCATATCGAGTGGATTATTAGAAGTCGTGGCTTTTCTAGTGTCAACAGTATGTCCTGAATTTGTTCAGCAATGTATTAATAGATATGATGTCAAATCTAAGTGCATTTTGAATGCAGAAAGCCAAACCCTTGTGCCAATCAATAGGGAAACTATTATGGATTTTTTTAAAATCCCAGAGGATTCCCTTGTCAGTTTTACTCCTACCTAATCTCTAGCCCAATACAGACAGAATGTAGATAAAAACTAGAGTCATGTGGCTAGAAAGTGGACTCAAACCAATTACAAAGGTGGGTCTCGATTACCTAAAGTTCTTAGCAAAGATCACATGAAAACTTTTATTCATGATGTAATAATGTTGCTTCATCGGATTAAAGGTTCAGAATAGGTTCTTCTGTATGAAGAGTGGATGTTTCATTTTATTGAGATAGTCTTGAAAGGAGGGCAACATATTGATTGGGTGGAAATCAGTGCTAGTTCTCTAAGGGACCAACTTAAGAAATCTCAGACCATTCAAAAGGATTTCTTTATGTCTTTCTATTTGATATACTTCCTAGTGTGCACATAGGACTTGTTTACTATTCAACATGTTTCTTGGAATGAAAATGTTTTTATTTATGAATACTATCCATTATTAAGAAAAGATAGAATTTTGGAAAATTACAGGAAAGTTCATAATGTTTTCTTGGGTAAATTGTGTCAACAACTGGCAGGGGTCCCTAATCAAAGAGTTTCATTGGATGCACTGAAATTGATTCAAATTTATGGAAGTCTATATATGTAGTTCCCACATTTCAGCTACATCCGGGTTGGCGGTTTTGATGATGAACCTCTTAGACTCCCAAGGTTCACTTTCAACTGTTTCATTTTAGCAGAAGTTTGTAGGAAATTGTTTGTGGTTGTTAAAAATACTTGGGCCAAAAGAAAAATGGCCTTCTATGTTCTTGATTAAAATTGGCAATTTGGCCTGTAACAATATGATGGATGCTTCGGTGATTGGAAGCAACCTGGTGTGTTTTCATTTATAGTTTTATGAGTTAAGAAGGGGCTTTGATAACAAGGGCTTCACCAGGAAAGTTCTAAGCTTGAGTAATTATCTGTCACCCAGTTCACACCTCGAGGACCTATGGGAAGATCTCAATGATGAGGAGGGAATTTGGAAACAAGATCATTCCATGCTTGTTATTTCACAGATCAAAATGTTGCAATTATATTTTGATATTAAGGGTGTGGAAGAAGATAATTTTGAAGTCATAGGTTTAGAGGTAAGCAATGTATAAGCAAGAAGTCCCCCAGATATAGATTGGAATAGGAAAGAAGAAGATGATATAAAGTTGAGGGCCCGAACCATTTTCGAGGTCACAGAAAACTGGTTGTCAGAAAAGAGAAAGAAAGGAGCTAAGTCCCCCCCTCTTGAACAACATAGTTTGGGATCAACCTTAAAAAATGTGAAACATGCCCCTTCTAATGTATCTCCTATGGTCCCAAATGTAGGTAAAATTACATCTCCTAAGAAGAAGGTGGTTCCAGGTGGGCATCCTATCGCACCAAGATTGCAACCTAAAACAAGGTCAGAAAGGTGTTCTCAAATGGCATCTTTAGGGCTTGATTATCTGGATGTTGAGATCAATGATGAAGATATCTCCTTTTCATCGAATCAGCAAGAGAAGGTTCAAGAGGTCCTTACCATTAATGCAGAAGTACCTTAGGTTGAAAGTACTCTGATCAGAATTCCTGAAAACTGGATGATGACTATTTCAGTTCCTCCCTGGTTAACTGAATCCATGAATAAGAGGAAGAGCTACAAACCCATTTCACTTCCTATAAAATAAATCATCACTAAATATGCTACCCATACCCCCAAAGAAAAAAGAATGAAAAGTGATGCTAGGCTATCTACCGACCCATCTACTAGAAAGGTGACTGTAGAAATAGCCACTTTCAGGCCTAAAGAGGGAATTTAGGAACCGGAGGCTGAGGACTTTGAAATTACAAAGATGGAACTTGATGTTCTAAATAGGGACTCTAGGGATCACATATTTAAATTCTCAGCCACTCATATGCTTGGACAGTCCCAAAAAGATGGGATAGAAAAACGTGAGTTGAAACAACTAGTTTCTACCATGGCTTAATTTCTTTCCTCGCTCGCTAATCACGGATTACTACTGTTGGCCCAATAATCACAAGATTTTGATCTGAATTCAATTGAAAGCCAAAGTTCAATTAAGGAGATGTAGCATGGGAGAATTTTGCTGGAGGTCATGAAGTCTTGGATAAACAATGTGATCACTGAAGGAAGTGCTTTCATCTGCGAGTTCATATCTACTTTCCTAGATGGAGAAGGATTACTTAGTGGGGTTGAAACCTTGGTTCTAAACTGGGAAATGGAGGAAAAAATATGTGTAGCGATCGTCACATAGGTCCAAGAAATAGAAACCTATAGCATAACTAAGTTTTTAGCTGAGAATCCGATGAAGTTGGTAGATCCATGTATTTTGTTCATCTTAAAGTAGAACTTCGGATGGAAAAATGCAATGTTCAAAGCTGCAGTTTCTCAAGCCAAAGCAATAGAGAAAGAGGTGTTGGATATGCATGCAGATGCCCTCAAAGACATTAAAATAGTGATCCCCTCAAGTATTTTGCAGATTGACGAGGGTAACAGGGATGTAGATGCCATGGTCAAAGTCTTTACGGATACCATGAATCCCCTCAAAGAAAATGAAGCACCTACAGTACAAGATTTCACTAGGATTGCAAATGTGGATTCTATGTTGCTACTTAACCGAGGTCAGTTGACAAAGTAGGTGGAGAGGATCAGGGAGTTGAGGTGGGAAAAGAATGTGGCTCGTGCAAATCTTTCAGGCCTGAAGAATTTGCACTTCCAGCCAACCCAAGAACTGGTGAACGTGTTCCGATCCTAGAAGCTCATACAGACCGCCACATCAGAAGGCCTTGATGGGAGTTAGTGATTTTTAGGATAGCATTTCCCTTGTTTTATGTTTTAAAGGACATGTGTTTGGAAACTCTATTTTTAGTTATGTAAACTGGTTTAAACAATTTTTTTGGTGTCTGAGAGGTGGGGTTTTTCTGGAGGCTCTCTCGGACTTGAAACTATTACTATTGGAGCATTGAATAGTTAGGGGATTAGAAAATACAGATAGGAAATAGATAGTTTCTTTTTGGTAGTAGATAGTTAGCATAGTCTTTTATTTTCTGAAACAGTTGTGACTGATTTTTTATTAGACTTTGATCTAATCTTATATGAATATATGAATGCGTGGTATGGTTTAGATCTTTGAATCAAAATCTGGAATGTATGAATTTCTTTGGAAGTTGATACATTTAAATCTGTGCATATGTTATTCATATTCAGTCACTTTGAGTTTCTTTCTAGTTCATCTTTCTTAAGTTACTTTATAGGTTCCTTTGTTTTCAGAAATGGTTAGTAAATCTTAGTTCTTTCATAGCATGGTTTATTAGTTTGTTGGTTCTTAAATTACCTCAATACCTAGGAGTATTCAAGAGTTCCTTCTGCACTTTATGGTTAAAAGTGTATATGTTTACTTTGTTGTTGATAATTCATTGAAAATCTTAAAAGGAAGTTGAACCTTACAAATTTAGAGGGAAGCAATTTCTTGTGCTTACCCAACTGTTGATGAATCATTTGTCTTAAGAATATAGAGTCTTTATTTATTTTCATTTAAAAGGATGAAGACAAATCTATTCACCAACACTATGTTAATACAAAAATTTGAGAAATATAATTGATTAATTATTTTTAATCCTGATGGTTGATAGAATGTTGTTCATTATTTTAATCACAAATTACAATTACATAATATTGAATGCATTAGAAATAGACCTACAAAACTAAATTGGGTTTTCCTAAAAACTTTATGTATAGTTATCATTGCACATGGTTTCGTGAATTCTATATTGCTAGTTCGTATGACAATAGTGGTGTTCTTTAATTGTGATTTCATCCTATGAAAATATGTACTATTCTCCAATTGCAATTTTTAAAAATTATTTTGATAGGTTGGTGCTCTTGGCACCTATATGCAGTTGTCTTCAGAAAGGTAGATTTTGATCATTTTCAATAACATTCAAACCCCATAAAAATATTTGAAATATTTTGAATAGAGAATTGGAAAATATGTGCAATTCTAAATGTGTTAACGAAGTAGTGTCTATATAACTATGTGTACAATCAAGTTAGTATCACATTTAAGTTATGATTGTTTCTTTAAAATATAACTCATACTAAACTGTTAGTTGTATGTGTAGGTTATCTAAATTATACATATTTTCTTACCTCTTTTGAACACATAAATGAATAAGGTATAAATTGGAGTTATAGTTGATAAAATAATGTGTTAGAGTGAAGAGAGATTTACTCCAATTCAACTCTACAAATTGGGTAGGTTTTTTTTCTCTTTTTATAGTCTGATCCATAATATCTTATTTATAATTTGGAACCAAACCAAGTGATGAAAATAACTCTCCTCAAATAGGATTTGAACCTACAACCAATCGGTAAAAGGAATGCTACATAGGTTAAAAATACTGGGCAAATGTTGAAAGTTAGGTTCCTATTCAACAAAAGTCTATGGCCAAAAACTTTTGGCACAAGAATGGGGCACCCATATTTTAAAAATCAAGCCCTCATTTAGCTTCGGGTGCCTGATTCATATTTAAAAAAGGGGCACCCATTTAAAAACTGGGTGCCCATTTTGCTTCGGGTTCCCAGAGTGAAATGAGCACCCGATTTTTTAAAATTAGGTGCTTGTTTTGTAAACGTATTTTTTTAACTCATTTTAAAAGTCATTTTTACAACTTGGTAAATAGGATCAAAGTTTTTGAAGTATGATTACCCATTTATACTGCAACTGCCAACCCCCTTAGTTATTTTTCTCCCAATTCAAGGTACGTACCATTGTTTTTTATTATTTTTCTTTATTTATTTATTTTTTTTATTTTAAATTATAGTTTAATATTATTTTTAACTAGTTAAACGAGTAATTGTTTAGTTTCAACTTTCTTTTCTAATTTACCATATAAATAATTATATTTTATGTTTCATTTAGTTATTTTTAGTTTTAATTTACTATTAAAATTATTGTACCAAACTTGAAAACTAAAAAAAACTATTAAAACTTAATTTAACCCTACCTAGAAATAAAAAATATAGACTGAGACATAGTTAAAATATGAAACCCTAAGTAGAGATCAAAAAACATAAACCTAGACACAAGTAAAATAAGAACCATAGGTAGAAAACAAAACTATTAACCTAGACACAACTGAAATAAGAAACCCTCAGTAGAAAACAAAAATGTAAATGTAGACAAAAGTAAAACAAGAAATCATACCTCTACAAAACGTAAACCTAGACACAACTAAGACAAGAATCTCTCTCTCTCTCTCTCTCTCTCTCTCTCTCTCTCTCATTTTTAAATTATGTTGTAATTAATTATAATTCTTTCTTTGTAAGGTAAAATGTAAATTATATGTTAATTGTAAATTTCTATTTATTTATATATATGTAGATTAAATCTCTGGATGATTTTAACATTGATGAGCTCTTGGGTCAGCAAGCACCACCACCACCACCCCCTCCACCTCCACCATCACCTCCACCTACTCTTGAGTATTTGAGAGACCATATTAGGAGAAATGTACAGGCCATTATGAGAGACAAAAATACTATTATACATGATCCTGATCCACCTCCCAGACTACTACACCTTACAAATAGCATGCAAGAAATAGTAGATTGTGTGAATACATTACACTCAGAGCTAGATAGTTTTCAGTCATGGAGGGAGTCCATGCATGCTTATTATGTTGGTGAACTCTCTTATAAAGAGGTCAATGATTTAAAAATTACAAAAATATATGAAAATTTATTTTTTGAATCTTAAAATGAATGAGGAGATACTTGGAAAGAAGCCACATATTTCTATTAGATGGTGTCAGAACCCTGATATAGTTGAGCATTTTTGGGAGTGGTGGTGGATCATATTTGACCATGCACCAAACGCTAGTCATGAGGTCCTCCTCTATTTTTTGAAAAAATTATGGGCTGAATTTGAATTGGGTAGGAAACCCAATTACTTTGACATGAAAGGATTCTAGGGGGTTGGTTGGGGTATGCCAAAGGAAAAGATAGGGGCCAAATTAAGTGATGGAACTATAAATCATGTGTGTAATGAGCCTCTTTTTCTTCTTCATGGTCTAGTAGTTCTTCTACCTATCCATCATTGAGTAGTGTAGTCTTCTCTTGGTTCATTGAGTACCCTTTCAGAAAATTTTTAGAGCACTTGACCCAGGTGAGGGGCACATGTTTGCACTAGTTGTGGGGATATATGTAGGGTTCCCCAAAGTTTTCCTGATACTTCTCATGCTACCCATGGTGGATATGATGATTTTTATGGTGGCTCACATGGTGATGATGGATATGAGATCACATTGTATGTTGATTTTCTCTATGTAGATGATGATCATCTCGTAGAGGTAAATTTAATTATAATTTATAACTTGCAATATTAAATTTTGTATTTATACAAATATGAACCATAACATGTGGATTTTTTGATGAAAAAATGAGGGTCATTCCACTACATCGTTCATTGGCCATCATCATATGACATCCACACCTCAAGATCTTGGTTCTCCATTCACAGTATGCACTTTAATCTAGATACATTTAAACTTTAAATAATTAAAAAAATTAATTGATAATGTGTTTGACATATTTTTTGCAATTTTGTAGGGTTCTTCATGTAACACTAAGATTAGAAGTTCATGGTCTTCCCCACCGATCACTATGACTCAACCACATATAGTTGTAGTCTATTTTTCATTCATTAATTTTAAGTTTTAATATGCTTACTAATTTATGTACAAATTTGATTTGTACATATTTTTTCACAATTGTAGGCTTTTGGATTATCTCATGTTGCATCACATTTACGTCCTAACTTAAAAATGACATTAGCTACATGTCACACACCAAATACACATTCTTTTGTTCTATAAATTTAAAGTCAAGTTATATATAATTTATAATTTATGTATATACTATAATTTTGATTCATTCTTTATATATGTTATTTAGGGGGACACAACCATGACTCTTGGAATGGATATAGGATTAGGTCAAATGTAGCCATGGACATTGTCCTTTGAGGTTATGATTAAAATTAATTTTTCAATGTCTATTGTGTATCTATCTTTTATACCTAAATTATGAAAAAAATTGTAATGTTTGTTTTTACAGGACTTGAGTGCATTCACTTTTGATGTAGTTGAGAGACAACCTCCATGTCCCACTGATGGCATTACTGAGCATTACCTCATGGTAAATTTTTAAATGTTCAAATTAATATTAATTAATTGTTAAGTGAATTATGCAAGTCATTTGAATTAAGTTCACACATGTATATAGTCTTTTGATGTGATCTTTTAAAAATGTACAAGAGGATAAGGGAAGTCAGGAGAAGACATGACTTGATGGTGCATCTCAGTCACCTTCACGTGGAGTGAAGAGGACTACAGATCAACTCGATGACTAAAGTTATATTATACCTATCACATACATTATTTTCACTTTTTATGTGATAGACATTTTATGATGGCACATGTTATATATGTTTTTGATAGAAAACATAGCAAGAGGGTGCTGGCCCATGGTACAGGGAAGACTAAGAGAACATTAAAAGCACATTAACAACACTAGCTCCACAATAGATAATGAACAAAGTAATAATATCTAGTAAACCTCTATCAAAAAGAAACTTGTAGATCCTTATAAAAAATAGCGATCCAGGGTTATAGTTTAACCAAAAAGCCTTGAACATAATAACTATAACCCACCTCACAAGGCTAAACCAAAGTATTAAATTCTTAACCACATAACTAACAAAAAATAATAATAATAATTCATCACATTAAGCCAGCACAGAACCTTGGTGGGGCCCTCAATAATTCTATTGCCAATACAAACCATTTTAAACATTACTGATGTCATATTTTTCCTGCCTGATAAGCCATTGGGTCTCCTTTGGCAATGCACTAATCTCCTCCCAACTAACCACCCTAGTTCAATTGAGCCCAATACCAGCCACAAAATCAGCCACCGAGCTACCTTCCCTATAGGTATGGGAAGTGACAGTGTTCTCAAATTTGTTGAGAAGCTCTAGAATTTCTGCTATGATGGTGTTCACCCACCACCCTACATTTGATGTTTAGATAATAGCCTCCACAATTACTTTGGAGTCTCACTGGATCATCAACATCCTGATATTCTTAGAGATGGCAAATTTTATACCCCAGAGAAGAGTCTTTCCTTTAGCTTGGTTAACAATACTATTTCTAAGTGGCCCAACATAAGCCAAAAAGAAAGAACCATTGTGGTCTTGTAGCACTCCACCCCCACCCTAGGAAAGGTTGTTCTCCACCACATCAAAGTTTAGTTTGATCCAGCCTATGGGCGGGGTAACCAAACGGGTAGCATTCTGGGCTATCAGCTTAGAGTTGTCAAACCTAGTGAGGTCGACCAGCAAGTTCCAATTGCCAACAGTTTGGATCTCTGAGGCTAAAGGGGGCACATGTTATATATGTTATCAGGACTTGTTACCATGTTATTTGGAATTTTTTTATCATGATTTCTTTTCATATTATTTTGACTTGTTATGTTATTTATCTTATTCATGGACTTTTAATCACATTTCATGGTTTTTTCAAACATTGATTTGAATGTAGATATTTATGTAATATGATCATTGAATATCAAGTGTAATTAAATATCAATTACATAATTTATCTTTAATAATGAATATTTATTCATGTAATCAAAAAGAACAATATAGATGTAAGTAATATTGACTTTGATTAACTATAAAAAAAAGAATATATCTAGCAATGAGATATTTTAAATTGAACTATGAATATGGATGTACAAATTACTCTATCATTATCTATTAGTGAACATAGGACCAATTTCCATAGTTTAATATTTAGATCAAAATTAAATAAATACAACTAATTATAAATAAATTATATTTAAAATAAAATTGGATGAATAAAAGTGAACTTGTGTTGTTTATAAAACCAAAATTGGATGAAGACAAGTGTGCATTGAACTGCATAAATAGTTCATGTCTATGTTCTTCTAGGGGTCTTGTATCATAAAAATAAATGTTCAAATGTTAGAAAATATGTATTTAAATGTAAAGTTCATTTAAAGTCAATTTTCATTTATTTCAAATTTATCTTTGAATTAGATCTACATATGACACTTGAAAGAAGAGATCTACATATAGAACAACATATGAAAATAAGATAAATTAAAAAAACCTACATGTATATATTTGACTCAACCTAAAATACCATCAATGTCCTCTCTTTTTTTCAATGCATCTATGATTGCCTCATGCTCTTCCATTGAAAGTTTCAATAATATTTTATTAGCGGGTCTCCCTTTGTATCTTTCTAATTTGGTTGTCGCCACTACCAAATGGGAATAGTGTATAATCTTCTTTTCTAATGGGTAGTCTTCAAAAGCTAGTAAACTATTCATTCTTGTTAGGTATTTGTGTAGCCATGTACCAACTACCACAATAGACCCAATTGGATACTAGAAACCTTCATCATCTACATGACAACATATCAACTTTTTCTTAGGTTCCACACATTAAGCTAGCCAATACTCAGTATTCTCTTCATCATCCTCAGGTGCTACAATAACATACACATGTCAGCACAAAAAAAATGTAGGTACATGCACAAATAAAAATGGTTAGATTTATAATTCAAATATAATCATAAATTATATGACATACATAACTAATATAATTTAATGTTTTACAATAAATTGAATAAAATTACCAAGTTGTATGAGGTCTAAAACATGATCACAATCTTCTGATGCAAATGCATGATCCATGATTTCATTTATTATATCATCTTGATCTTGTGTCTCACTAGGTGTTAAGGATTTTTGTTTCCATTCTTCAACCCATTTCATATTCTCACATTCTTCTGATTCACCTACAACACAAAATTGCTAGAAACATGCAAGATCCCTAGTCCATATAGTCCAAGTATTAGAATTGGAAATCCTAAATGAATGACCATTAGCTGATCCACTAATTGTATCACAATCATATCTTGAAAGGATATTATTCTCTTTAACTAACCACAAGAAATGTTTGATCATATATTTATGACTTGATCTTGTATAAACACTTATTTTACACCATTCAACAATCGTACATGCATCCTTAAATTTTTATTTTTCATCAAATTGAAGTTTCTCTCTTCAAACCATTCTCTCAATGCATGCATTGGAACCATCATGTTTTCCCTTCCCATGTCCAACCTCAAAAAAACTCCAAATATGCTGGATATTTATTTTCTTGTGTCCTACTCAACCAATAAAACATTCTATCATTATTAAATTTCCCTATGCAATTATTTGATCATATTAGATGTTGTGTTATATGAATTTCTCTCCCTGAAATTCTCATAAAAGGTCTTAAAGAAATACTGGACAAACTCTTATGTGTGTAATTTATTATCACTCATATAGAAATGGTACTCTCTCAATATTTTTTGATCCTCTTCTATACTATCAACTGTTAGAGCTGCAATATAACCATGGAACCTTTTGTCCATGAAATTGACAAGTAACAATAGTGAACATTGAAAAAATCATATCAAGTCTTCAAATTTGCAATGCTGAAAACTAAACATCAACAAAATAATGACTGGTACTTTTGTCTAAAATAAATTAGATACAATTTATTTGAATTACATAGGCTACCCATAGGTTTTGAAGGAAAATTCAAGGTACCTTATAAAATAATTGTTCTCCCTATAAACAAGCTCAAGTTCCATATCAGTGACTACCCACAAAAAGTCAAAAATTATGAAGTTCAAATAGATTTTCCCTTATCCACCTCCATCTCCCATTTGGAAAATACTCTATGTTGTGGAAAACCAAAAGTCGTAACAGTTTCCAACTGCTCAACTCCCTCATTTGAGTGAGCATCAATTATGGCCCTTGCATCTACAATGAACTTCATATAGTCCACCTCAACTCTAAAAAGATTGTCCAGTACATCATTGAAACTAGGTGTATCAACGTCATTTTTTAGGTGCTGTAATATTTTAATACTATCGATAATAAAATCAAATTCACCCATCCAAATTTCAATTTCCTTTAATTTCCCACCTTTATCAAAAATACAATTCACATAAGCATTATATGAGTCAATAAACAATTGATATTTTTGCTTAATTCATTGGTCCTTCCCTTTAAAAAATATATACAAAAAGTTAACAACATTTAGCATACTTTTTTTCTTAGAAATTTTATCTTATAATTCCTCTTTGTAAATCATAACTATCATTAATTTCTCCATAACCAAATTTATCATAGACCATAAATTGAAAAGTGGCCCTACTAATGAAACTACCTCCAAGCATACATTCTTAACAACTAGCAATGAAGTATGTGAGTTATGTACAACATCCAACTTATTCTTCACAATGTCAACCCTATCATGTATAATTTCAAGTAAAATCTTTACACCAAGATATTCTTCTCTACCTCTAAGGTCTCAATCCTATCATCATATTGATTCAATTTTTCACTATCAACAACATGAATAGAAATATTAGAGTAAGAAGGAAAAAAATTACCCATAGTCTCAACTGAGACATCCACCATATCACGAATTGATAGGACTAGCACATTAGCTAACTGCTCAATCATCTCAGTAATTTTATCTTCAATTTTATGATTCATCATAAGATGCCCTTAATATTCCTTTAAAATATTGATTAGACTATTATAAGTCTCTGCAGCTCTCTTCTCTAAATCTTCAGTTGCTGGCCTATTCACCAATATCACATGCGTCATCAAATCAGCTAACACATTGTTATTATCTATATTGAGCATTAATGATTGTCATTAGTATCAAAGGTTATCAAAGACATCATTTGGTTACCTATATGAACCTAGTCGGTAACTATAAGCAATACAAGCCAGTCGATTAAGTATAAATACCAAGTGACAGTAAACACTGAGAATCAGAATAAACACTAAGTAGTTTATACAATGTTTACCAAGGATCATAGAAAATGGCATAGTAATCAAGAATGGCACATTATTCTATGGAAATGGTTACAATAGATTAGAAAACATTTTACCAAGATTGAGAATAATTTATTGTTGAGATATGATGAAGATCTTTTGTGTATGTTTGGTCTAGGTCATTTTTGTACACTGTAGATTTTAAGGTTTAGTCTAAGTTTTGTAAACCTAATTTTGCATAAGCGGCATAAAGTTGTATGCTATATATTTTGTATGTTACATCATTTTTTATGTGAACTGATGTATGAGCAATAGAAGAACTTGAAGAACTAGCCAACCTTCAAGATTATCAGTTGACAGAGCAGATCAGTATTCAAAGGAAATCAGATTAAGCAAAATCAGATTAGGCTAACCAAGCAGTTCAGAGAAGAGATTCATCATATTAAAGGTGATACTTTATCAGTACTTTATTGATCTATATCAAACAACTAAGTTGTTACTAGAAGATAGATACCTATTGCTTTCTAATCATTATAATAGTGTTTTTTTTGTAAAATCTCTTAACAAAGTAGACTTGACAGTCTTTTTTTAAATCTCTTAACCGAGTGCACAGTCAAGTAGTGTTGCTAAAATCCTACAAATAGGTAGATCTAGTTGATCTAATATGTTTCTCCTAACAGGGTAAGATCACCAGAAGTGATCAAAACTTGTAGCCCTAACAGGCAAACCTTTTCTATTTGCAGTAGTGAAGAATTTGTGGGTGTCATCCCCATTGTAGTTTTTACCTTCTAACAAGGGTTTCTACATTACCAAAATACTTGTGTTATGGGACTGTTATATTATTGATTTCATTTTGTTTACTTTCACAAGTTGAATGGATGAATGATACATGCATTAGATATAAGTTATTTTAGAAGGTTACTACTATTTTCTATTGTAGATCTGAAAGGTTGATGTGTTAAAGTTTTTGTGGGCACTGATTCACCCATCCCCTCTTAGTACCCTATCTCTCCTATTCCAACAATTGGTATCAAAGCACAGTTCTCTTATTAGACATTTAACCACTAAAGGGTAAATTTCTAAGTTGTGGAGAGGTATAAGTTAGATATGTCTATTGAGAATTAGAAGATTCAAATGTAGATGTTTGTGGAATGGTATAAGCAAGCCAATGAAGGACTGAAGAAATTACTAGTTGAAAGGAGGAACCTAGCTATTCTAGAAAATGAGATTGGCTACCAAGAAGAAGCAATTGATGATATATTTGACCACACTGGATCTAATTCTAGAAGTATTTCTGATGGATCTGAAAGTATAATCTCTAACTTATCTGAGAAGAATCAACATTTAATCGAACAAGTGAAAGCACTACAAATTGGTCAAGAATCTCAGATAGTGAGAATGGTTGAAATAATGAATGCTAGACAAGTTGAGAAAGAAAGGAATGTGGCTATTGAAGACCGAAGATAGACAACTGAACAACTAAAAGCTAAAGAGAGTGAGATAAAAAGACTCATCGATCGTCACTTTCAAGTATCTAATTACATGATGAATGTGAATCAAGAAGTCAACCGAGTGAATGGAGAATTATCTAGAAGACTTGAAGATGTTGCAATACTCAGAGAAGACAATTAAAAAATGAGAAATGAAATAAAGACACAAAAACAACATAATGAGATGATGAGGTTAGCTGAGAACGATTCCAAGAAGATTGATTATTTTCTAATTAATCAAAGGAGATTTGGAAGTAAACCTGGACTAGGCTATACCAGTGAAGGAGAATCATCACAACAAGCTGAACAAGTCAACAAAAATCAAAATCAGAGACCTAAAGTGTTGACATGTTATCACTGTGGAAAACCAGGACATACATCTAATGTGTGTAGAAGCAAAGCACAAGGTAAACCTCCTATCACTCCTAAGTTCAATTGTTATTGCTATTATTGTGGCAAGTATGGTCACCAAGCTTATGAGTGTAGAGCTTAACTAAATGATAATGGTAACAATAATACTATGGAGAAAATATGCTATACTTGTAATAAACATGGACAGACTGCATGAGAGTGTAAGGCTAAGATGAAACAAGTATGGACTCCTAAGCAGAAGACACAACACAAGCCTTATCAACCAAAGAGACAAGGTAATTCTTATGTTTGGGATTATAACACATGGGCTAACTATGTTACATGTGGTAGATATGAGCACATTGCAACAAATTTTAATAGGAAAAGATGGGCTAGACAATCAAGAAGCTGTACAAGCACTGGAATGGCATGTATGCATTGTCATAAGGTCAGTCATTTAAGCAAGGACTGCAGAGACTGAGAACCAGAAGAAGGTCATGTATTTGAGAGTGGAAACACTATAATAGATATCATGAGAATAAGGAATAGCATGTGGAAGAAAGCATCCAATGAGAATGCAGAGTCAAGTAATGTTGTCGGTGAAACCTTGTCCACTAGATTAGGTGACATCGGTTCCTCCACTTAAGGAGATATAGGTATGTATGGGACTGACATTTCAAAATGATCACATTTTACATACAGTTCCTTATATATGATGAGCACACACCAAATTTGGATGAATAAAGATGCATTATGGTTTATATGTTTTGAGCTAACAAAGTTGCACAAATGGTAAAAGTTTGACTGAGCATTGGTTACCCATCGGTAATCACTATTCAATGTTAACCGAATAATAGTATCAACCAAGCAAGGAAGTATTGTGTTAACTGAGCTGATGAAAGATTGTAGCTTTCACCAAGTTGATAGTTGTCATGAATCAGAAAGTAGGTCAGGCATTTATTGCATAAAGTTTTGATCAGGAATATCAAAAATTCTATAAATACATAGAAGATAGAGTTTATTTTTCACATTGCAATTTCACAGAGCTAAGATTTCACACAGGGAGTTTGAGAAAGAATCTTTCAAGAAAATTCAAGAAGTTGCAGATCGAACCAAGCACACTCTTCGATACATTTCGAGTAAGTTGAAACCCTACCGAGCATATTTCTCATACTTGTTGGAAAACCTAGTTTGCTAAAATGGCATCTACTACAATTTCTTCTAAAGTTGTGGATGAAGAATTTAATTTAATAGTGTTAGCAAGTTACAAGGAACCACCTTATAAGTTACACCCTGAATTTGCCTCGAAAATGGATTCATCAGGCTCTTTTTCAAGCATCCCATCTAGGGTTTTGTTGAAGGAAGACATACGATCATACATACATTGTAAAATTGGGGAAATAGGTGATTTCGATATGTATTTTACATATCAGACACTTTGTAATGAGAAAATAGAACTGAAACCAAAGCACAAATTCATTGAGACACTTGGTCTTACTCATGCCCTAGATTTCCCAAAGGATTTCAAGAATGAATGGATTAGGATTGTGTTGAGCCACTATCATGAGGGCACATTCTGGCTAGACAGACTGATCAAGGTTACAAAAAGAATGATTAGTAGGATTACTAGTTACCCTACTACCGATAAAGCCAAAAGCATTTTGAAGCTCATCCTGAGCTGATGTTGAAAAGAATACTGGTGCAACATGGAACAATAGAGCACTAAAAATTTCATCTATTGTGGATCCCGAAGTTAAGTTCACAGCACACATAATTGGGTACAATATATTTTAGTCAAGTAGGTTAAATAGCGTACCCTATAGCACAGTCGACATGGCTCATAAATTGATAAAGAAGGGTCATTAGATTGACCTAGCTGAGCTACTACTGAGACAGGTCGAAGAAAACATGAAGAAAATTAGGACACAGAAGTCCAATACCTATAAGTTTGGATCACTCCTAGTATGTTTATTTTTCTATCTCTAGAAATTCTTTCCCTCTGTCAGTCACACTGGCTGGATAGATGATACACCGATCACTTCACAAATATTTTATATTATGAAAGGTCTGGGAGATAATGCTGAGAATGTAATGAATAGTTATTTTGAATATTTTAAAGTGAAGATGAATTTAAGAAGTAGAATTCCTAATGAATTGGTCAAAAAATATGCGATGGATATTTGTTTCTTAGTGAACACTGACCACACTATGATAAAAGTTGTAGAACCAAGGACAAAATGGATAGCACCTATGGGCTATGAAATGGATCATGATTTTAGTTTGAAATTTATTAAGGCACTGCTAGCATTATCGAAGGACACTAAGGATGCAAGGTTTGGAACCTTTGAGGAAGTTAAGTCAAGAATAAAAAATAATCTGGTCATCAGTAAAATGACAAGGAAATCAAAGAAAATGAAGAAAGTTTTAATTGAGCACTTTGGAGATGTATCAGACTCATCTGAGGAGCCACCAGTTGAACCTACAACCAAAGGTCAGTTGATGTTGGCTGAAAAACCATATGATAGTGAGGAGACTGAATAAGAAAAAGAACAAGAAGCTACACTAGTTCCTCCTACTAAAGCTCCAAGGAAGATGCAATTGCTAGTGCAAATAGGTGCACGCACAAGGTCACCAATTGCAACTTCAACACCAAAGAAGAAGGTAAAAAAATGAAAGGTTGCTACATTGACAAAGACTTATGCAAAGAAAGGACCTAAGGCTATAGCAAAGGCACCAAAGAAAAGGAGAAAATTGATAAGAAACAAAGAAGACCTTGAGGATGATGAAGATGACAATAATCAATTCAAGGTTGTCAGTAATAAGAATAGGTCAATTGATGAGATTGTTGAAGATATAATTGAGAATGGGAATCTTGTAGATCCAGAACTTAGAAAGTTTGATAGCATGTCAAATGAAGACCAAAACAAAATTAAGGAAGTCATCATCCAGATGATGATACGCTTCAAACAAGTTCCACTAGGGTTTGAATTATCACTACCCAAGACATTAGAGGACCAAATAAATTAAAAGTGGTCATATGCCTTGGACACCAAGAAAAGGATGAGGGAACAAGCCCTTGTAGAAATTGCACTAGATTTATCTCTTGATGAGATTAAAGAGCTTATGGATACTTATGTGCAAAAATTCAAAGTCAAGCACCGAGCTATGCAAATAATAGATGATAATCTGGCAGATCTTGATGAGTCTAGTCAACTTATCTGGAGTTCACTTTTAGTTGTCAGAGAGCATAATGAGAAAGTTGCATTTCAAAATTTTTCTGAAAAGAGACAAAATTCAAAAAGAAAAGGAATATTCATTAAGGATAATGTAGCAAAGAAGAATAAAGAGTCAAAGGTATCACTTACCGAGTTAATTGATATAACAATTGGTCAATAAATTAAGAATAGTTCATAGGATGCACCAAATCTAGAAGTGATTCAGATTTAGGATACAAATGACAAGGATGTACTCATTGAGGACATAAAAAATGGTGATCCTGATGATAGGGATGATGATGATGATGATGTAAATAATGCACAAGACAACATACAGGATAAAGCACAAGTTACCAAGTGTGCATTTTCATCACTATCGGGTGAGCTTCCTGTACTTGTTGAATCCGTAGAGATTCTATCTCAGGAACAACCCAATGGCTCAGACCCCAAGCAACCTAAAGATGCAATAGGGGAACAAAGCACTTAGATACCTACAAAGACAAATGAGCCTGAAGTAAAAGAGGCTAATGAAATAGAAATGAATGCATAAGAAGAGCCTAAGGCAACTGAGGACACCTCACCTAACACCACATCTGAGGATCCACCTCATTCAACCGACACATAGGTTACCGAGGAGAAGAAGGAGGAAGATAGTGTGTCAACCAGATAGAACACTCCAAGGGTAGCAGACAAAGCTTTTTTCATTGTTTTCAAGAATTCACCACTTGCACCAGACATAAAGAAGAAGAAGAAGAAGAAAGGAAAAGGGTTGGTCACTCTAGACGAAGTCATTGTGATACCCGATTGTGACTCGAGGACCCTTAGCCCTGAGGAATTGAGAAAATATGGGGAATTATGTACAAGAAAATAAGCACAAGAGAAATTAAGACAAGAGAGTAAGGGCAAGGAGATATTGGAAAATGTAAGAGACATCTTACAATAGGTCATCCTTGAGATACATGTAGATGAGGACACACCAATTATGGACCAACTTGCTACTCCTGCTGAAGGAATCAACCCCCCAGATGTTGATGCTGACAAAAGAATTGAAGAGTGGGCAGAGTCAAATATACAAGATAAATTAGCTGAAAGAATAAGCCAAGAAGTGGCAATAAACAAGGTTAAACTTTCAAAGGTAATTACTGAGATTACTAATTCTATTTTCCAAATCTTGTTTAATCTATGCACTTTCGAAACCTTCATTGCAGAGATCAGTGAAAAGATTAAACAATTTGAGAATGAAATCTCAGTCAGTGCAAATGCAGCTAAAACTGAGCCACAAGCTTTTTAAAATCAAATACTCAGAGTTCAAGAACTCAGGTGGTTGATAGAAGATATCAAGAAGCAAGAAGAGTGCATAACTGATCAGGTTACTGAGTTGCAGACAAAACTCCTTCCATACCTAAATTTTTTTTAGAAACATATTGTCAGGGCACAATCACTTGTTGCAACACCAAAGATTTCTATGTTGGACAACATATTTGATATGCATGCAGAAGTCGATCTTGAGCACATTGCAGAAAAAAACCTCTTGGAGTCATTGAAGAAAACCCATCAGCACATTTTTGGCAAGCTATAAGTATACACTTTTTTATTTGGCATTAATATAAAAAATGGGGAAAACATGTATATAGAAGATAAAGTTAAAGGAGGATAACATGTTTATGTCAAATATATAACTTTTTTTTAAGTATACTACACATTACTAGAGCATGCACAGAGGGGGAGTTTTTAGAAATTTTATTTGATATGTATATGTATATGGCGGAGATATAAGTTTTGATACATAAGGTCTATATACATTCAAGTTTTGATACTAATGCCAAGGGGGGATATTTTTATCTCTATTGAGAATTAATGATTGTCATTAGTATCAAATGTTATCAAAGACATCAGTCGGTTACTTATATGAACCTAGTCGGTAACTATAAGCTATACAAGCCAATCGGTTAAGTATAGATACCGAGCGACAGTAAACACTGAGCATCGAAATAAACACCAAGAAGTTTATATAGTGTTTACTGAGGATCACAGAAAATGACATAGTAATCAAGAATGACACATTCTTCTATGAAAATGGTTACAACAAATTAGAAAACATTTTACCAAGATCAAGAACAATTTATTGTTGAGGTATGATGAAGATATCTTTTATATGTTTGATCTAGGTCATTTTTGTACACCATAGATCTTAGGGTTTTGTCTAAGTTTTGTAAACCTAATTTTTCATAAGCCGCATAAAGTTGTATGCTATATATTTTGCATGTTACATCATTTTTTATGTGAACTGATGTATGAGAAATAGAAGCACTTAAAGCACTAGCCAACCTTCAAGATTATCAATTGATAGAGTAGATCTATCTAGGTCAATCTCAATACTCATAGCTCCAGTAATATCAAATACCTCTATGAAACAGGTCTTGTCAATCTTAACCAATGTAGATTTATCTTTTCAACTGATACATTTGTTTAATGGGAATTAATTCTTAGAAAATACCTTGACTAGGCTAGTGTCAACAAAAACATCAGGGACAATCATCTTTGCCAAATTTAGAACACAACCTTGTTACATATTAGAACCTCCCTCTCTTTGTTGTTGAATAAATAGAAAAATAGACAGATACTAGTAGCACTAGGATTTTTAGGGTTTTTACACATCATGCACTTATCTCTCCATGTAAACTCATTTACCGATAGTGCATTCATTTTCCCTTGCAATAATTATGCTCATTCCTCATAAAACAATTGTGTTTGGTAATAATTATTCCTTTTCTTACACATAGAAATTCAAAGCACATGATTTTATTTACAAATAATGGCTCTATTTACAACTTTATAGATTCTCATGTATCAATGATCTTGTTGGTGTTTAAACTTATTCCCACATAGTGCCAGGTTTACACTATGATTGACAAAATGGTTAGTCTTCACTCCAAAGTCTAACAGGGAAAAAGTGCCAATTGATGAGGACTAAGGGCATCCTCCTTCTGCTTTGAGCTCCACATCACTCAGGCGGGTATTGCCTTAGCTACACACTCAAGACACCTCATGACAAACAAAAGGCCTGTAGATGTATTATTGTGGAATAACCTTTAGAATCCTTTAGGTATCCTATACCCCAATGAACCACACCTTATGCAATAACCTACTTGCATATAATGAGTCTGAAACCTAGAAGCCTATCCTAACAACATGAAAGGGAAAGATGGTTCACTGAATGATTTTAATGTTGGGTTGAAAAGTCCCTTGAAATACCCCTAGTCTCCCATAAACTAGTGCCTTATCCAATGGGTAGTAGAGTAAAATACCTCACTACAATAGAGCTATGAAACAACAAGACAACACACTCACCCTGACCAGATCATACATTACCAAACCACTTGTGTACCCAAATGTGTTATCACTCATTTAAAGGATTTTAACCCTCCCCTTAGAAGATACCTATAGACAAGTAATACATAACTAGCATCCACTAGAAGATAAGCATGACATATCTTTGATACCCCAGCTCATACACATCTAAAAACTAGTCCTAGACCTAGTTGCTTCTGCGAAAACAACTCTACTACAGACACTCACTGAAAATGAAAGTAGAAAAACTATAACACCCTTGATGCTATGATTAATAAGTCTAAAACCCAAATGGAGAAAATCTGATAGTAGAAAAAATATACCAAAATCTTATACATAAGACAAGCTATTACAGTTTGTATTCTATTCTCAAAACTAGAAAGGAAAGAGGGACACTCTGTATGCAGAGAAGAAGGCAATGTTTACAAAGTAGGAAACTTCTGTTAGAGTTTTATTTCCTTTTACTCTAGTTGCTTAAGCGTCTCTTAGGTGCATTATTAATTAATTCTTAATTAATAATGTGCATCCTAGTTTTTCCCCTTTAGGGTTTCATTCACCTTTTTAAGGTTGAACTTTGTAATTGTTTTTTTAATTCAGTTGATAATTTTGCTCTCACCTTTTGAGTAAACATCTGAGTTCTACTTTTTCATTTTTGTGCTTCTACTTTGTATCAGGTTCTTGCATGCAGGTGTATTCGGGGTCTGTGGATTTGCATGTTTGTCAAATCCTACATGGTATCAGAGCCATTCTGCTGCAGCTTGTTCAAAGTTTTCTGAAGTTGTGGATCAAGCTTTGTTTCTGGCATTTTCTGCTATTTTTTATATTGGATCTGGGGGGTTACAATTTTTCAGAGCATTTTGGACAAAAACTGACCTCACGGTTGCGTCCAGAAGGCCTGAGATACCCAAAATTCATATAAAATTTGTTCTATTTGGCCTCCGGGGCTTCTGGGTGAATTTTCTCAACCCCCACGGGCCGTACGGACACGTTTTTCGAGAAAAAAAAATTTTAAAAAAAACCGTTCCGTGGTTTTTCTTCGCGCGCCACCAGCGCGCCGCCCTCTCACCACCGCCGCGCAACCGGCTCACCACCGGCGCCCAGCCGGCCGCCCCCGCGCCACCGGCCCGCCACCGGCGCCCAGCCGGCCGCCTCCGCGCCACCGGCGCCCCGCCGACCGCCACAGCGCCACCAGCGATCGGCCGCCGCACCGCCGCCCAGCCCGGCTGCCGCCCATCCTCCGCCCGGCCGCCTGCAGCAGGTGACGTCACCTGCTGACGTCACTTGCCGGCGAGTTTCCGGCGCCGGAAAATTTTTTTTCGGTGATTTTTAAAAAATTTTCCGACGGTACGGTTCTGACGTCATGCTGACGTCAGCGACGGCTCAGTGACGGTCATACGGCCGTCAAATTTTTTGCCGTCCCTAGTTTTTTTCAGAGAGCTTGCATTTGGGGGGTACTTGGGCGTTTTTGCTCCTACAGGGTTCATACGGACTCGAAAATCGACATATGATATATCACCGGAAAGGTCTTTCTGAGACGGACGCAATAATGCTAGTTTGGTTTGCTGATTCAGCCATTTGAGCTCTCTTTTTTAGCATCAAAGTCAAGGCTTCTCCTTTCCTCCTTCTCTGCTTCTGGAGTCCAGGTTTTCTCCTCATTTTTTTTGTGCTTTCAGTTATTTGCTGTACGGGGGTTTGATTTATACATTATGCGGGGGTGTTTTTCCTTTCTGTAATTTACTTCAGAAAAGACCCTTCTACTTCTGTCTTCTTCTTCTCTCAATGTCGGATCCCTCTGTGGCCCGGCTGACACCGCATAATTATCATACTTGGAAAGCACACATGACCAGACTTCTTATGTCACGTGGCTTATGGTCATGTCTAGATGAGAACCAACCTGTCCTGCAACGTCCCTTTGAGATTCTTCAGCACAGGAATAAGATGGATGAAGCCATGGGCTTGATTGCACTGAACATCTCTGACAGTCTCCTCTTTCACTTGGAAGGTTTGACCACTCCTAGGGCCATTTGGGGCAAGTTTTCAGATTTGTTTGGCACAGTTAATGAGTTCAGGGCACTTCAGCTTGATGCAGAGTTGACTACTTTGACTCCTACCAGCTTTCCCACCATTGAGGACTTCTTGATGAAGTTCAAGTCTCTGCGTTTAGTTTTGCAGGGATGTGGGAAAACAAAGACAGATGATGAGTGTATCTATTTGATACTCTCAAAGTTGCGAGGACAGTACCAGATCTTTTCTTCCACTTTCTACTCCACCATGGATGCTTTGGGTACCAGACATGTTATGCCCTCTTTTGATAATTTCTGTGACAGGTTGACTCGTGAGCAGTCCAAGATCACTCAGATGGATTCACTTGCAGGTTCACAGTCATAGGCATTGCTTGCCAAGTCATCTCAGGACACACAGAAGCCGAAGCCGAAGCAGATATCTGACTCCTCCTCTCAGCACTCTACTGACACACCATCTTCTTCTAAGAAGGAGACTCAGAAGACTCAGATCCCCACATGTTCCTATTGTGAGAAGAGGAACCATGATGAGTCACAGTGTTTTCAGAAGAGATGTGATGGTTATGAGAAACAGATTGCAGATTTGCAAGCTCTCTTTCAGAAGAGCACTATTTTCTCTCCATCCTCTTCCACCTCACAGGGGTCTGCTTTTCAGTCTTCTGCATCTTCTTCGACATCTGGACAGGATTTTGGACAGGGTCATGCATTACGGGCATCTGTTGCATCCCCTTTACAGGTCCCTTGGATACTGGATTCCGGTGCTTCTCACCATATGGCATCTTCTCAGGAGTTGTTTTCTTCTTTTGAGACTTCTCCCATTCCTCATATTCTCATGGGGAACAACACTGTACAGACAGTCTGTGGGACAGGTTCAGTCAGCATTCAGGATGGCACATTCCATGATGTATTGTATGTTCCATCTCTCTCTGCAAACCTTCTCTCCATTTATCAGATCACTCGCAGTGGATCAGGGAAGACAGTTGAGTTCACGGCCGATTCAACCTTCATCAAGGATAGTGTGACAGGAGGCATTATTGCTACAGGGACAGTTGATCATTCCTCCCGTCTCTACATCTTTTCTCATTTTGGTCCACCATCTCCATTGTCGGAGCTCAGCTCTCCTCTTTTACAAGAGCATCATGTGGTGCAGTCAGGTAGCTTGAACCTCTGTGTTGTTCCTGAGACCCGTGTTGTGACTGCTACACCACATCCTGAGGAGTACTTTTCTCTTCAGCCGGATTCTTCTTCAGCACTGCTTGATCCTCCAGCTCCATTCATCGAGCCACCAGGTGCAGTTGTTGAGGATTCTTCAGAGGACACTCATCTCCTCTCTCCTGACAGTGTCAGCACACCTATCATACCACTTGCATTGGGGATTCCCTTTCAGGATCCTCGTGTCTTCACATTTGAGCATCAGCTCGGCCTTCCAGTGACACCTCATCCTTCGAGGTCACCTCTTCAGCACCCACTGACCTTCACTCCTCTGCATTGGAGTCACAGTGGTTTGCTCATTGCTCCAGGGGTTCTTTCATTCTGGGGGGCTTTGGAGCTTCGACCCTCTCTCTCGGGGGGGGTTAGCAGCACGCATTGTACTACTGGCTTTGAGAGAGTCTCTTGAAGTCATGCCTTTTGTCTTTGCTTGTTTTTATATCTCTTTTTGGAGAGGGGTTTTTCCCACTGGGTTTTCTCCTTTGTCTCCGGTTTACAGAGATTTCCTTGTACTGGGTACCTGATCAGGCCTTGTTGCCGGGACCCATTTCTTGCTTTCTTAGTCTTGCTAGGTCTGCATTCTCCCTGCGTTCAGCTTAAGGGGGGGTGTTAGAGTTTTATTTCCTTTTACTCTAGTTGCTTAAGCGTCTCTTAGGTGCATTATTAATTAATTCTTAATTAATAATGTGCATCCTAGTTTTTCCCCTTTAGGGTTTCATTCACCTTTTTAAGGTTGAACTTTGTAATTGTTTTTTTAATTCAGTTGATAATTTTGCTCTCACCTTTTGAGTAAACATCTGAGTTCTGCTTTTTCATTTTTGTGCTTCTACTTTGTATCAGGTTCTTGCATGCAGGTGTATTTGGGGTCTGTGGATTTGCATGTTTGTCAAATCCTACAACTTCACCATCCAACCTCTACAAAATCAAACAACCAACAATATATACCACTAGCTACCTTGGAATCCCAAATAGGTCAGGATGCAACAAGCTACGGGTAACCAGGGTTAGGGTTTCAACTACCCAACCAATCAAAATAGTCAAAATTTATTACAAGGATGAAAACTAGGCGATCCAGGAGAAAGTAGATCCAAGAATGATTTGCAATCATGAAAATCTATGACCTCAGTAGAGAACACTAGCGATAGCCATGAAAACCAGTACAAATCACCACCTACAGAAAGCTTCTCGAGCTCAAAAACAAACTCCACTAGGTACAAAATCAATATGCAACTGATCAAAGAGCCCCTGGACCACATCCCAACAACTGGCGCCACCAAACTAGCTGAAAACCATCACCAAAACCATAAATTTTGGTACTTCTAAGTCATAGGAAACACTTAAAAAATTCAAATCTGTAGGTTAACGGCTATATCCATGGGGCCAGAAGAAAATTAGGGTCTAAATTTAAATCTTCAGACAACTTTAAGTCCTGACCGTAGATCTTCATGTTTCACAGGCTCGGTAACTTAACCTTTTATCCTTAGTTGCGTAGTCATGCAGTTGTCAACTTAACTGCCATAGGTATTCTGGCTATATATGTGCTTGGTCACATGATCACAAGGCACCAAACTAACCTTTGTGATCATGTGACTGCAACCACCAAACCATGCAATACCGATCACAAACCTCCTAAAGTCCTTGGCCACAACATCAATCTCTCAACCAATAGAAACTGAGCACCTCAACAAGACTGGCACCATGGACCACCCCTAACTCGGCAACAGCGATGTTCATAGTAGTAGTTACATGATTGCATAGCCAGGAGATAGGCTATGTGAACATGCGAAAACTCTCCTGCATTGCAACCCTTTACCACGTCATAACTCCACAATGCCACTGAGAGTTAAGACAAAGAGGTTAGGTGCATGGTCACGTAGCCCATTTCCTAGCTATGCTATCCTGCGACAACCCGCCAACACTGCAACCGTTAACCTACACTGTCACCACCATGTCACAGCTCCCCACCAATCAAAGATGCACACCACTGGAAACACAAGACAATGGGCCCACTTTTTTCCACATGTCACAACACCGTTCGTTGAATACTACCCAGTCACACTAATACAGGACCCACTCACCACAAGCTCAAAATCAAACAGCAGGTGCATGATCGCATGAGCTGGAAAGATTCCATGCGATCACATGAAAACCACAGGATCAAGAATCTTTCCAAATGAATCAGGCCCATCTACCATCCTACCACCTCAGACCAATCGGAAGATGCCAAATCACCACCTGCCACTGAGCTTAGGAATAGGTGTCAACCATTCACATGATCACATGTCAGAAAACTCTGACATGAAATCATGCAACAGCCAACCATAGGCTGCCACATAACCACCAGTGGGACCACTGCCCTCCAAACCAACGGGTGCCAGCACAAAAAGGAAACCAGTCGCATGGTCACATGTCAAAAAATTTTGACATGCGATCATGCGACAACCAATCATTTTAAAGCCCTCAGAGACTCGGGCCCACCATCTAGTCGGACCTGCGTAGTTAGGGAATGCCAACAAAGAGGAAAAAGTGTGAGGTCAAAAACACACAAGGTTTTTGTCAAGAGATCAAAAACACATAGTGTTTTCATGCAGACCAAAAGGTAGTAGGGAGACTGAAAACATCATGGGTTTTCAAAAACATTGTGGGTTTTTGACACTTAGGTAGATTCTGAGACTATTTCCTGCAGACCTTAAAACTTGAATAATTCCCTGGGTTTTGCGAATTAGGAGATGCGATCTGGACTCAAACAAGGTGATACATTAAAGAGCACGGGGCCAAGAGTGCACACCATGAAACATTGTAGATTTTCTTTGCACACCAAAACTATGTGTGCAGGTCGGGTAGGACAACTTAACATAGACTGTAGGGAAAAGGCCATTTTCATTGAATTTTTGCTATGATAGGAAAATGGCCTAAGAGTGGCTCTAGTTGGGGACATGTATCTCCTGCAGATACAATGAGGACCTCAAATCTCTAGGAAGAAATAGACCACCCACTGGAAAAACACAGAGACCTCAAAAAACACAGGGAATAGACAGGAAAGGGAAACTATTTACAGATATTTACAAAATTTACAAAGATGGCCCCAGGCCACCAAAAGAAAACCAGTGTCCCTCCTGAATCAAAAATCTAATTTTCATCCACATACGTGACCAACCACCTAAAAATTTCTTGACCATCTTGCAGCCAGCATATATGAATATTCATGGGCTAAAAAATAAACTTGCACTAATCACCACCCATGTTCTTCCAGTCATGACTGTTGTACTCACACTCCTATTCATACTCCAAGAAGTAGGGAACATCATCTACTACTTCCTGATGACTGGAAACAAAAATTTGATCTAGTAATGCACCAGAAAATGTAGCATATGGAGCATCATGCATTACTATACAGTTACCTGGCTGAGAAGGACTTGAATCCTTTGATTTACCTTCATGCATTGCTTCAGCCACTAAGAAACTTGGTTCATCAACGACATCTTCTTGAACTGGATAATGAACCAAAGGAACGTCTATTTCAAAATTCTAGTGATAGGGGAAGAACCGATCTACATCATCATTTTCAAAAAAAGAAACTTTGTCCCAACTATTGAAGACTAGGTCCTCAACACTATCACATTCAGTATCATATTTAGCAGAAACAGGAAAGGGGTTTGTTCAAAAAAAATTTTCACCATTGTAATCTTGATGATAGGAGAATATACTATCATGTCCTTCTACTTCTCTTTCTGCAAAGTCACTACCAAAGTGGAAATGTTGTATACACGGATCTTCATGGTCACTTTGAACACTGGCCTCATTATCAGTGTCAAAGTGTATATCATAGGGGAGCTACAAATCAAAGTCCATACAAGGTGCACACCTTTGAAATTCTTCAGCCAAGAGTGCTAAAATCTTTTTACTGCTCAATGGACTTTGGGCTTCATCTTCTTCTTCATCAGCTACATCCCTATTGCAAACATCCTCCTTGTCAAAAACAAGGATTGAAAACTCTCGCATCAAATCACTATGTGCAAAAATATCTATGCAGAAATCATCATCTACATCATATTCAATGTTTTCCCTTTCACACAAAACATCATCAAACTGGGACAAGAAGCAAGAACCTTGATATTGAAATGACTAAAAATCTGCAAACAAAATGGAAAAACTGTCACCCTAAGATTCATCTTCATCACTCTCATATGCAATGACCTCAATGCCAGCTTCATAGTTCACACTTCCTGCATAATGAGACTCAACATCAGAAACAATGACCTCCTCATGATCACCATAAGGAACCACTAGTCTTCTCAATCTTCTGTCCTCCTCTAATTGCCAGATGTCAATTTTTCTCTTTGCAATCTTCATCTTGAGAGCAGCAACCTCATCAAAGTGTTCAATGAATGTTGCTCTCAATACATCCCAAGAAGGGATTGAACATGAAGGCAAGGATACAAACCACTTCCTTGCACCATTAGAAAATGTCAACACAAATAGACTCATAGCAACATCTTCATTTTCAATATCCATATTTCCAAAAAGACCCATGACATTAGCAACATGCTGGCTTGCAGAAACAGACCCACTAACCAGGAATTTAGGCAAGCACTCCCCATCCTCAGTAGGGAACTCATTAGGGGCACCTTCAATGCCATCAAAACAAAAGGGCCTATATTCCTCCATGAGAAATTGCCCACTACAACTCATCCCTCTAAAGTAGTGCTTAACACTTGATAGGGATACATTTTCAATAAGAGAATACCTAGAAGTTTTGTAGTAGGAATTTTATTGATTGGAAGGCAAGGCGAATCTAGAGCTCATCATGCAGCTCCATCAGGTTCTTTGTAGTGTAGAGTCGCCACCTCCTTGAAGAGGAAAATTTTTCACTGATTTTATTCTTTTTCCAATCAACACCAAAAACTTTGCAGGGCTCACTACTTATCAGAAACTACACTGATCAAATAGAGAAAAATCAAAGCCGCCACTCACAACTAGGTGAGAAAATTTAGCGAATCTTTGTTTGTTTATCTGACTCTTTTTTAGACTCTCCCTAGTAGAGTCACCATCCTATTGGTGTTTAAACTTGTTCCCACACGGTGCCAGGTTTATGCTATGATCGACAAACTAGTTAGTCTTCACTCCAAAGTCTGATAGGGAAAAAGTGCTAATTGATGAGGACTGAGGGCATCCTCCTTCTGCTTCGAGCTCCACATCACTCAGGTGGGTATTGCCTCATCTACACACTCAAGACACCTCATGACAAACAAAAGGCCTGCAGATGTATTATTTTGAAATAGCTTTCAGACTCCTTTAGGTATCCTGTACCCCAATGAACCACACCTTATGCAATAACTTGCTTGCATATAATGAGTCTGAAACCTAGAAGCCTATTCTAACAACATGAAAGGGAAAGATGGTTCACTGAATGATTTTAATGTTGGATTGAATGGTCCCTTGAAATACCCCTAGTCTTCCATAGACCAGTGCCTTATCCAATGGGCAGTAGAGTCAAATACCTCACTGCAATAGAGCTATGAAACAAGAAGACAACACACTCACCTTGACCAGATCATACATTACAAAACCACTTGTGTACCCAAATATGTTATCACTCATTTAAAGGATTTTAACCCTCCCCTTAGAAGATACCTATAGACAAGTAATACATAACCAACATCCACTGGAAGATAAGCATGACATATCTTTGATACCCCAGCTCATACACATCTAAAAACCAATCCTAGACCTAGTTGCTTCTACGAAAACAACTCTACTGCAGACACTCACTGGAAATGCAAGTAGAGAAACTATAACACCCTTGATGCTATAATTAAGAAGTCTAAAACCCAAATGGAGGCAATCTGATAGCAGAACAAATATACCAAAATCTTATACATAAGACAAGCTATTACAGTTTGTATTCTATTCTCAAAACCAGAAAGGAAAGAGGGACACTCTGTATGCAGAGAAGAAGGCAATATTTACAATGCAGGAAACTTTACCATCCAACCTCTACAAAATCAAACAACCAGTAATATATACCATTGGTTACCTTGGAATCCAAAATAGGTCAGCATGCAACAAGCTATGGGTAACCAAGGTTAGGGTTTCAACTACCCAACCAATCAAAATAGTCAAAATTTATTACAAGGATGAAAACCAAGCGATCTAGGAGAAAGGAGAACCAAGAATGATCTGCAATCATGAAAATCTATGAGCTTAGTATAGAACACCAGGGATAGCCATGAAAACTAGTACAAATCACCACCTGCAGAAAGATTCTCGAGCTCAAAAACAAACACCACCAGGTACAAAATCAATGTGCAACTGATCAGAGAGCCCTTGGACCACATCACAATAACTGGTGCCACCAAACCAGCTGAAAACCATCGTGAAAACCATAAATTTTGCTACTTCCAATTTGTAAGAAATACTTAAAAAATTCAAATATGTAGGTTAATGGCTATATCCATGGTGCCAGAAGCAAATCGGGGTCTAAATTTAAATCTTCAGCCAACTTTAAGTCCTGACTATAGATCTTCAGGTTTCGTGAGCTCGGTAACTTAACCTTTTATCCTTAGTTGTACAGTCATGCAGTCATCAACTTAACCGCGATAGGAATTTTGGTTGTATATGTGCTTGGTCTCATGATCACAAGGCACCAAACTAACCTTTTCGATCATGCGACCACAACCACCAAATGATGCAATGTCGATCACAAACCTCCTAAAGTCCTCAGCCATAACATCAATCTCTTAGCCAATAGAAACCAAGCACCTCAACAAGACTGACACCGTGGACCACCCCTAACTCCACAACGATGACGTTCATAGTAGTTGTCACATGATCGCATAGGCAGGAGATAGGCTATGCGAACATGTGACAACTCTCCTACATTGCAACCCTTTACCACATCATAACTCCACAATGCCACTAAGAGTTAAGACAAAGAGGTTAGTTGCATGGTCGCGTAGCCCATTTCCTGGCTATGTGATCATGCGACAACCCACCAACACTGCAACCATTAACCTGCACTGTCACCACCATGTCACCGCTCCCCACTAATGAAGGATGTGCACCACCAGCAACACAAGACAACGGGCCCACCTTTTGCCACATGTCACAACACCATTCGCTGAATAGCGCCTAGTCACACTAATGTGGGACCCACTCACCACAAGCTCAAAATCGAACAACGGGCGCATGATCGCATGAGCTGGAAAGATTCCATGCGATCACACGACAACCATAGGATCAAGAATCTTTCCAAATGAACTGAGCCCATCTGCCATCCTACCACCTCAGACCAACCAAAAGATGCCATATCACCACCTGGCACCAGGCTCAGGAACAGGTGTCAACCAGTCGCATGATCGCATGTCAGAAAACTCTGACATGCGATCATGCAACAGCCAACCATAGGCCACCACATAACCACTAGCGGGACCATTGCCCTCCCCACCAACGGGCCTCAGCACAAAAAGGAAATTGGTCACATGGTCACATGTCAGAAATGTTTGACATGCGATCATGCGACAACCAATTGTTTTAAAGCCATCAAAGACCCGAGCCCACCATCTAGTCAGACCTGCGCAGTTAGGGAATGCCAATAAAGAGGAAAAAGTGCAAGGTAAAAAACACACAAGGTTTTTGACAAGAGATCGAAAACACATAGGGTTTTCATGCAGACCAAAAGGTGGCAGGGAGACCAAAAACATCACGGTTTTCAAAAACATTGTGGGTTTTCGACACTTAGGCAGATTCTAAGACTATTTCCTACAGACCTTAAAACTTGAATAATTCCCTGGGTTTTGTGAATTAGGAGATGCAATCTAGACTAAAGCAAGGTGATACATTAAAGAGCATGGGGCCAAGAGTGCACACCATGAAACATTGTAGATATTCTTCGCACACCAAAATTGTGTGTGCAGGTCGGGCATGACAACTTAACACAGATTGTAGGGAAAAGGCCATTTTCATTGGATTTTTGCTATGACAGGAAAATGGCCTAACAAATCTATTCATCAACTCCACATTAATAATAAGCATGCAAAATAACTCAGAGTAGTTGTGAAATAAAATAGTCAAATCATCAAGTTGAGATTTTAACTCTTAGAAGTTTAAAAGATTTTGAAAAATTTCCAGTGTGTCATCGACCTTGTGAGAAATAGCAAAAAACTATTGGTCCAAACCCATCTACATGTCCTCAAACTTGGTCAACCATTGTCAAAGAATAAATGACCAAGGGCACAGCTTCAAAACTTTGAAGCTTTACCTTTAGATAAACTCACGAATTCACACTAGACCACAAATAGTCAACTTTACAAGATCACGACCTTCAAACAAGACTGCATTATTAAATTGTGATCATGCACTAATACTATTATTTAAAATATCCTCATAAGATCACAACCCTCAAATTTTAGGCCAAACCATCTTGTAGACTTGCAGTGACAACTAATTGAAAACTTAGGGACACGTGGCAACATCTCACATTGTCATAATAAAAATCCTTGATCCTTCATAAAAACTCATGAAGATGTGCCAATGGTGATATAACATTAAAAGTACATATTGGATAGGTGGTGGCATGTCACATGTTCACAACCCAAATTGACATCATCATACAAGTCTCACAATCTTGGAGTGATTGCATGAAAAATGAGTTAGTCACAAAACCTATGACATGTGGAAACATCTCACATGTTTCCTCATTAAAAAATTAGTCACACAAAAGACCTACAAACCTACAATAGACTAAACTTACCCACACAACTAACCCCTAACGCAACTTCGCAACACTTTATGTTAACATAGACATAACCGCACGAACTTGTGTAAAACATAAATAATAACCATTAACATAAAATAATGTATGGTCACAACTTGAAAGACCTAACCACCCAGTAACTTGCAAACCTACTACAAACAAGACATGATATCTCGCACAACTTTGCAACTGTTACATGTAACATAAGAAAATATTTTCAATAGTGTGATATAAAGAAATAAGACCTTCAAAAGATTAAAATTTGTTAGACTTAGCATTATTTGAACTCACGATCTTGCACATGACTAAGCCTCATATTTTATTAACATGAAAAGAAAGGATTCTTTGATCACTAATTACAAGAGACTAATTAAATAAGATTTCAACTTTCATACCCCAATTGAGATTTAAAAAAAAAATGCTAGTTATTTAATTTATTTAAAATAGATGGCACATTTGAGTTCATCCTTTCATTTTCTTCAAAATTCCTAAACTATCTTCTATTGTCAAGTCCTAATATCCCCTTTTAAATAAAAAATCAAGGGATGCAAACAAGCTTCAAATTGTTACAAGAACTATTTATACTAATACTTAATCATAAATACCTTTATATAATTTTATTATAGACAAGATAATGTTAACATGATTATGGGAAATAGATTTGGCCAAGAAAATCCAGCTATGAGAGATCATTAAACATAAGGTTTTACCCTTACTAAGAACCCAAACTAAAAGTATGTAAACTATCATTTATCACCAATTCCTTTTCTATTATCTGATTCTTCTCCATTGTGATCCCCTTTGTCGACTTTCATATACCATTCTATTCCTTTCCAATTTTCCTATGACCTTACATTCATTATGGTTAAGAGAAAGACCCAATCCCTCTTAATTATGGAGCACCTCTTCAAGAAAGATGCCAAATTGGAAATAAACAAAATTGGCTGGAACTCTACTCAATGGTCACAAAATCCATACTCACTTCATTTTGGAATGCACAAATTTTCATCTATTATATCCAAAAAGGGTTTGAATTCTCCAAGAATGTGATGCTTAAAAAGGATCCTGTATAAATCTAGGATAGCCATCTTCAGATTCTTATCCACATAAAGGATTATAGAAATGAAAAATAGCTATGACGTCGGTACTTTTTTTTGGTCTATCAATGAGGAGAAAAAATTATCTACCAATGATTTTCATCACTTACCGTACAACGAGGAATTTATTGGCATTGGTTTTGATCATAAGCTTCATCCAGTGTTAAGAAATCTCTCCCCTAAAAGCAATCTCCATTTTTACTTCCTCCATACTAATAGGAGTATACATGGCCAACCTAGATCCACATTACCTAGAAACCAAACTCAAAGCCTTGGTGTAATGAAGAATAAAGGGGGCCTATGAGGATTAAATAAACCCTTAATACCTATGAACCCAAAAATTCAAACCAAGAACAACTATACTCCAAAAGAGTGGTTTCTTGTTCAATGATCGAAGATTATTGTCAAAGAGTATTAAATATAGGGGTGTACATTTATCAAGATATTTATTTCTCTTAATTATAATGAAAAAAAAGAGATGGATTGTCACTATTATAGAAAAGTTCCACATAACACCAGTATCGTCTCCATTTACCTAGACCCTTGCAGGGGAAAATTTGAAATGAAAATAAATTTCTTCACAAAGTGAGTTGAATGGAGACACCTGTTAGTTTTTTTTAATGTCTTAACTAAAAAAAATCAATAGGTAACTATGAAAATAATGGTAACACACTTGAAAAATAGAAAGTGGAAAGTAAATTCAAGGCCCATATGGTGAAGCTGAAAATTTGGAATTTCTATCAGAATCAAGCAAAAATATTGATTTGGTAAATTAGGATGATGTGTCAAATCAGTGCAATCAAATAATATTATGTAATATCACAAAACTATGAAATGTGAACGTGTGTCTACATTTATCAAACCAAAAATGTTTTATCTCATTTTTAAGATTACAAAACTATGAAATGAAATCGTGTGTCGATGTTTGACAAATAAAAAATCTTTAATCTTTAATGTAATATTAAAAAACAAAAAACCCAAACAAGAGTACAAGGGAGGGAGACACGAGTCCCATCAAATTGTACACTATCCTCACATCAACTGATTTGTTTAAAATTTTATCCATATTAAAATTGCTAGCTTTTCTTGAAGTCTGATCAATTAGAATTATTACCATTAATTTAGATGTCCAAACTTACTAAATACAAAATTAAAATATTGGCCTTAACAATTTACTCACTTGCAAACTTAATGTTTATTGCAACATGTTTTTGGCTATAAAAGGTTTTAACTTTCAATTGGAAAATCAAGTAAAAATCGATAGTAACAACTACAGTGCACATTACTTCTGTTTAGAAAAGCTTGGCCAACTTCTCCATTCACACTATCGAACATCGAGAATTCGATCCTTTTTCGGGGGCGGTCACTTTTGACAAAATTATAAAAATATTCTATTTTGATGATGATGATTTCATCTGCAATATTTTAATTCTGCTAGGTCATGAGTACCTTGCAACACAGAGTCACTACAAATTAGACGTAGATATTTCATCCCTCTTCTTAGCATGGTGGGTAGAATTAGGCATAGTGCTAGAGGTGAGGTGGGTCATTACCTCTTGTGCTACTAAAGAATAGAGATTTGGCATGGAGGATATCCTAGTCAATGCGTGGTTGGGGATGGTTTTGTGGATCGTGATGAGGACTGGCTCCAAATTGGTGAAGGCAAAGGGGATCCATTTGGCTCTATACAACCTTTTCTTCCATGGAGTGTGAATGAGAATCATGAAGTTCGTACAGAAGTTGTACCTAAAGGACTCGATGCCATCGAGGATTTTCTCTACAAAAAATGGGCAAAAAAATATGGATGAGGCCGTCCAAAGGGAATTAAAAAAAACTTTTGATGTTTGGAGTGGGTGTTGGGCTTTTCTAGAATCTTGATAAGTTATAATGTTATTAAAGTTTTATATTATTATGTATCCAAACTAATACAATTTTAATTTTCAATATAAGTCAACTGTATATTTGTCTAATTCACCCATAAATCAGTTTTTGGTAAATAAATAATTGTGTAGGGCCAGCTCTCTTTGTATTAATTTTGTCGAAACAAGTAGAGTACTACAATATTTTCATTGCAAAAATTTTCTTTTATATTTTCTTATTTGAATTAATATCCCATGTAATTCACCAATTTTTTTCTTTTGTTTTTTGTGTGGTTTGGGAGAAAATTGCTAATTGTTTTCTTTTTTTGGTGTGTGTACTAAGGAAAAATTGCTAATATTTACCTTCTTTTGTTGTGTGCACTAAGGAAAAATTACCAATAAAAATAGCAATTGGTACTAGATAGTAAAATTACAAAATTAAAATTGCCAATTATTTCTCACGTCTATTTCACTTTATTGAGATATCGCCAACAATTTTACACTAATTTTGGCTAACTGCCAATGATTCACCATCATAAATATTTTTTTATTTACATGTTTGCCTATTAAGTACATATGATTTTGTACGTGTACCTAAATATTTGCCAACGTGATGCAACTATTCTTGAGGGGGGTGGTCTCAAAATTTTTCCTAGTCCTTAACATATTATCTAAACAACTAAAATCAACTTCTCTAAAAAAACTACGCATGTTGTCTGCAACAGTAATAGTATGTTGACATCAATGAAAAAACACTAATTTCAACACACATAAACAAGGTCTAATCAATAATTTGACATTCTCAACATAGAGGGTGTTGTCATTCACAAAGTAAACTGAAATTTTGTCTAATTGCTCAAGTCACATTCAGACTTTAGTAATAAGCTAGAGCATAACAAAAATTAAAAAAAATGGTGTCTAATAGATCATAACATTTTTCCACCAAAGAAAAATTGCTAAAGTCAAGATAGATGTACATTTAGTTACGAGAACTGCCACCATAGAAAATGTTGAGTTTGGTCTAATAATGCCAAAATAATCTTATTTTTATCATGGGAATCATATTGATGAATGAGGTACATTTTTTTATTGTTTATTATTATGAAGATTAGGAGGGCCTCATTGTCAATTCATCTTGGCATCATAGTTATATCAAAAACATAAAGTAAGCAAAAGGATATTTCTTTTGTAAAAGTGGTATTCAAGTAAGCATGAAATGAAGACGTATTCATCTTCAAGGCTTAAATGTTTCTTCTATCTAAGAGTTTAATGTGGAAATTATGTTATTTCTCGAGGTATGGGTCTATCATTTATTCAATATTGTCCTTTTTCCATACATGGCATACATTTCTTATGTTTCAAAAACTATCTTCATCATACATGAGAAGGTATTCAAAAATTACATGAGACACCAAATGCCTAAATATTAATAGGATTATAGGAGGGTGGAGGCAACAAAGTTAGGAGGAAATGAATCTAATGTGCAAGCATTTGAGTGGTGATTTGTGCAACAAAGGAGAGGTTTTTTTTTATAATACTTGAGGAGCTGTTAGACACACTCATAGGAGATATGGACTTTTGGAGAAAATGTGTCTCATATGCAGCACTAGAGGATGCATTAAACACACTTCGAGGAGACATGGTATTTTGGAGGAAATGTGTCTCTTGTGCATCGAAGGTGGGAGAACTCATGTTAAATAGATGGTTTGATAGTTTCTTTTTTTGAGGTCACAAGATCCATTGATGCAGGTAGTTTGGTATATCTTGGATAACAAAGGAATCTAGGAGATCTATTGTTGTGGTTAGTTCAATATTTCTTGAGCAAGCGAGGATGATTGGTGAAGGAACTTCATCAAAGTCTCCAAAGGGTTGGTTTAAAATCCTTACAACTTCCACTCTTGTTTGGATTAATATAATAAAGGGGAAAATGTTGGCATACTACATTAATTAGGCTAATTTGTAGGTTTAGATTAAATAAAATAAATTAGTTAAATCTAGTAAGGTGCTGGAAATTTATTCCCATAGGCATTTTTTGTGAGGCAAAATAAGGTTTATAAAATACCCATTTCATTGTAATGAAAAATTATTGAATAGAATCATGATTGAGTACATTATATGTTCTTCTTTGATCAATCATAGGTGTCATATTTTAGGAATAACCTTAAAATATTAACCTTCTATAAATCAAAATATTGGTATTGCATCCTCATATTACATCAACATTATTCAAATCACTACAAGTTTGATTGATGTATTTAATCATTTATATGTATTATCAACATGGGCTTAGGAAAAGGAGAACATTTATTTATCTAGGAAACCTCATAAAGAGTATCCCTCAAAACCAGTCCTTCCAAATAGAAAAATCAAGAAACCAAGACATGTGGGTTCTAAACAAAAAATCGAGTAGGTTTAGGATCTAAGATTATAGTTTAGAATTACTTCTATAGATGCATATTTGAATAATTAATAATTAAAATAATATTTTCTAATCATTTCTAAAGTACAAATAAATTTTTCATATTTATCACAAAAAATATTCTTCAAACATAGAATTTTGTATCATTTAATTTTATTTAATTAAATGAGCTTTTCATTTAGTAGCAATATTGAGTCATATATGTTTGGTTCTAGGAGCATTAATAAATGATAGTATTCAGTTTTTATTTACCCTAAAATTGTCTGATAAATGTTAATAATTTATTTTCTTTCCCAAATAAAAATGACTTGAATTAAATTGAGAAAATATATTCCAAAAGAGAAAAACATGCATATGAATAATAATAATAAATATACATAGAGATTAAATATTCCTACTTCACAATATTTCTTTTATGTTACTGCATACTCTTAGGCCCTTTAACTTAGTAAACACTACAATAACCTTTGATTAAATTATTTGACACTTAAACGAATGATCTATGATCCCATCCATAATATTCTCTTAATTTAAAAAATAAAAATAAAAAAATCTATGCAACTTTCCTTTTATCAGTCTAATTTATATTGTAATATTTTATGCATTCAAAAGAGGCAAAAAAATGTGTATGAACAAAGACAACCTACACATACAACTAACAAGTTAGTATGAGTTATCTTTTAAAGAAACACTCATAACCTTGATGCTATACCAATTGATTTTACACATAAAATTATATAGACACTACATCCAAAACACATAAGCATTGCAATTTTTTTTAATGATCTATTAGAAATATTTCAAATATTTTTATGGGGTTTGAAAGTTACCGAAGATGATCAAAATCCACCTTTCTTGAGACAATCACATAAAGGTGCCAAGACCTCCAACATATCAAAATAATTTTAAGAAAAAATGTAAATGGAGAAGAATGCATATTTTCATAGGATGAACTTGCAACTAAAGGACACTACTATGGTCATACAAAGTAGTAATATAATAAACTTGATGGAACCGTGTGCAATGATCACTATACATAAAGTTTTTAGGACAACCCAATTAAGTTTTGTAGGTCTGGATATCTAATGCATTCAATTTTAAGTAATTCTAATTTGTGATTAAAATGTTGACAGAAAAAAAAATTAACTTTCTATCAAACATCAAGATTACAAACAAATAATTCATCAATTATAGAGTTGTCAAGACATCTATCAACTGAAAAAATACTTTTGCATTTCTCAGATTTTATTTTTTTTATGCATCAAAATAGAAGTTCTAAAGAAAAATGAAATTCAAAATTGTCATCATACTTAAATTGTGACTATCAAATATATTATCTTCAGAAAAGGAGTAAACTTTTCAAACCATGTATTCTCATTTTAACTTAATGCACATCCATTAAAAATAGTATGCTATAATATTTTCTTCTTAAAATGAAAAAATTGAAACAAAAAGAAATTAATCAAAAGAAACTAATTGTAAATACTATCATTCCTAAGAAAATGTAAAGTATATAAAAAAATTAAGATCATATATATGACTGTTATATAGAAGACTATGAAAATATAGTTTTTTTCTTTTTTTAAACATGTTCTATTTTATTTTTTAAATTAATTTAAAAAATACTCTCGGTAAATATAGTATATTTTTTAAATTAACTAAAAAGTCATCCAAGACAAAGATAAAAGTTCATTGCAGTACAAAGCCTGAATATAACATAAAAGAAATTAAACAGTCATTATAACTCTGGTTATGTGGTGGTGCTTGTCTTACTATTTCTTTGTTTTTGATCGTGGTAGACTTATTGCTCATGCTACTTTCTATGGTGATTAACTTTTTGTTAATTACTTAGTTAGCTTTCTGTTCTCCGGGTCAGCACCCTTTTTTGCTCCTGCTTCAAAAAAAAATAATAACCAAAAAGTAGATCTTTGTCATCACATTTTTGTAGAATTATCATCAATCACCTCGTAATAAAGTTAAACACCCTCTAATAGAAAGACATATCTTTGAGTATTATCAATGTGAAGTTGGGAGTTAATTTCTAACAGGAATGTTAGTTTATCAAGTGCATGTGTTTCATTAATGTCAAGCTAAATAGAGTTGGTACTTGATCAAAATGATAGAAATTAGACTTAAGGTTAACTAGGAACTTGTATCAGCTCATGAGAAGGCATTCCCTCGATCATGATCATTATTGTTAGTGGTAGTCTTAATAACAGAATCCTTGTTGATTAGTGTACAGGGATCTCAGTCCTCAACCTTAATTAGGCACAAGCCATAGTGGGAAATTGCAAGGCTTGAAGCTGAAGCAAGGTTGTTCAGAGATTCTATTCTGACATCTCCATCTTCCTCTTCTAACAATCAGTTGTTTAGAAATGATATTGTAGAGATGAAATCAAAAGGAACCCACTGACCTTTCCTTTCTAAAGGTTGTACCTATTTATCAATAGTTGCCTTGGAATTGACCTCCGCATTATCATTTTCCATGAATTTATTGTTAGAAGAGGAAGATGAACATAAGAGAATTGAATCTCTGGTTAGCTTTTCTTTAGCTTTATGCCATGCAATTTCTCACTGTGACATGTGACTCATCAGGGCCGAGGACTGAGATCCCTACTTTCTATGTCATTTTTATTCATGGGTAGAAGAATCTAGTTATATTTACAATGACTTTTCTGTGAAGCCCTTGTAGGCCACCTACAAAAAGTTTAAAATATATTAAAATTAACAGCATGACGTGGTCAGCCAAACAGGAAAAACTGACATCATCTTGTCATTAGCTTGTCCATACCCTAGTGTTTTCCTTTACCTATTTCTTAGTGATACTTCTTTCTTCTTTTCCCAAAACTAAGCTTTCTTCAATGTCAAAGTAATAGATAATTAATTCTAGATAGATGAAAACTCTTCCCATGCGAAAGAAATCCCTATATAGATACACATTTCAAATACTCAATAAATCTACCTTTCTTTCCTTTTGATATTGTACTCAAATTTAAATGTTAGAACATGTCAGTCAAATATATATATACAAGGTATAAATTTCTTTCTCTTTTATTTAATACAATATTGTTTATCCATTTTTTCTCTAAATATGGAAAAAGACTTATTTTGATATAAACTCAACTGCAACATATGTTCTCACGGCATGGCATAACTAACGTTTTAGCTACATAAAAAATTAAACAAAATCAGCGAACCACATACTCTAAACTAATTACAATTTACCATTTGAACTTTATGATACTAACTCGGTCCGCCCAATTGAGAATCAAACGTAAAAACAATGATTTTGAATTCAACTAGCCAATTCATCAATTTGCTAACTCGAGAATTAACAAGTTTTTATAGACAAGAAATTGTATATGTGGGTTTGCATGTAATTGCTACAAACAAGTCTTTACATACAGAATTTAGATCCGTAATTCTGTAATTCTGTAGTATACTCTTGAGTTTCTTATACAGTAATCAAGATCCGTGTATATACTTCATTATATAAAAGAATACTTATGTCAAATGATGTTATCTGTGGGATGCAAGTAGCTGCTACAGAAGGTCCATACATGTAGGGTTCGAAGTTTCTTATATGATAAAATAAAATCCGCGCCATATTTTTGTTCTCTTTAATTAATTACTATTTTGATGATAAAACAAAATGTCATCAAAATATTCATAAAAAAAACTTTGTGTTCCACAAACGGCAGTGACTAAAATCTGATATATTTATTAACAAATGATTATTTATCAAATGCAATTGATTCTTTTATGTGTTTGTTTACAATCAACACAATATTACATATGATATTATATACATACTAACCTTTTTTTGAAGAGTAAGCCAGCTACCATGACCATTTTGTTGAAAGTAATCTAAAAGCAAAGAGCGTCTCTAATTGAAAAGCAAAGAGTGTCTCTACCAATGCACCTCTTTTGTTTGGGCACTTGTCGCAACAGATACAATGTTGTACAAGTAGACTATCAAATAGTTAGATATTTAATAAAATTTTATTCTAATAGAAAAAAAGTTAAGGTAAAGGGGAGTTCTTTAAATTGTATGATAATATTTATACGTTGTTTATAGTAGGTGGGATAAGAATATAATTAATTGATTGTATTAAAATAATTGTTATTAATTTGTAGATATCATGTGTTTAATAGAATTTATATTTTAATAAAAAAAATTAAAATAAAGGCGAGGTCCTTTAAATTGTATGGTTGTATTTATATGTTGAGTAGCTTTGCAATAAATGAAAAGAAAGTCAAATTATTTAAACATATTAAAATAGTTGTTATGTATGCGTCGATATCATGTGTTTAATAAAATTTATATTCTAATATAAAAATTTAAGGTAAAGGGGAGTCCCTTTAAATTGTATGGTTGTATATATGTGTGAGTCACTTTGTAGTAGATGGGATAAGAGTCAAATTAACTGAGCATATTAAAATAGTTTTTGTGTTTGTGATATCACGTGTTTAATAGAATTTATGTCATTTGGAAAACATATATAGGAATAATAATAAATATATGTAGAGATTAAAAATTCCTATTTCTAAATATTTCTTCTCTCTTACTACATACTCTTAGCCCCTTTATTTCAGTAAACACTACAATAACCTTCGATTAAATTATTGACACTTAAATGAATGTTCTATGATCTCATCCATAATATTTGCTTAAATTTTTATTTTTTCATTTTTAAATGTATGAAACTTTCCTTTAAACATTCTAATATATATTGTAATCTTTTATGCATTCAAAAAATAAAAATGATCATAAAATTGTTCAAAAGAAACAAAAAAATTTATATGAATAAAGACAACCAACACATACAACAAACAATTTAGTATGACTTATCTTTTAAAGAAATACTCATAACTTTGATGCTATACCAACACACATACAACAAACAATTTACTATGACTTATCTTTTAAAGAAATACTCATAACTCTGATGCTATACCAACTTGATTGTACACATACAATTATATAGACACAATATCCAAAACACGTAACCATTGCAAAACAAATTTGAATTCTCTATTACAAATATTTGAATTATTTTTATTGGGTTTAAATGTTAGTGAAAATGATCAAAATCCACCTTTCTCAAGACAATCACATAAAGGTGCCAAGATAAATGGTAGTTTATCAAATACATGTGTTTCAAGAACACCAACCTTTCAAAATAATCAATTATATGTGTTCCCTTAATTTCAAGCTGATTAGAGTTGCCACTTGAGCAAAATGATAGAAATTGGACTTAAGGTATACTAGGGACTTGTAGCAGCTCATGAGAAGGCATTCCCTCGATCATGATCATTATTGTTATCGGTAGTCTTAATAACAACTTCCTTTTTTATTAGTATACAAGGATCCGAGTCCTCAACCTTAATGAGACGCAAGCCACGGTGGGAAATTGCAAAGCTTGAAGCTGAAGCAAGGCTGTCCAGAGATTCTATTCTGACATCTCCATCTTCCTCTTTTAACAATTAGTTGTTGGGAAAAGATATTGTAGAGATTAAATCAAAAGGAACCCACTGACCTATCATTTCTAAAGGTTGTGCCTGCTTATCAATGGTTGCCTTGGAATTTACCTCCGCATTATCATTTTCCATCAACTTATTGTTAGAAGAGGCAGATGAACATAAGAGAATTGAATCTCTGGTTTGCCTTGCTTCAACTTTATGCCATGCAATTTCTCACTATGACATGTGGCTCATCAGGGCTGAGGACTGAGATCCCTGCTTCCTATGTCATTTTTTGTGCATGGGTAAAAGAATCTAGTTATATTTTTAACTAGTTTTCCTTCAGGCATGTTCTGTAAGTCCTTCAACTAATACCACATTCTCCCTTGTTGCTCTAAAGCCTTTGCAACCCACCTACAAAAAGTTCAAAATCTATTAAAATCGGCAACACCGCGTTGTGAGCCAAATAGGCAAAACTGACATCATCTTGTCATTAGCTTAACCATAGCCTAGTGTTTTTCTCTACATATTGCTTAGTGCTACTTCTTTTTTCTTTTGCCAAAAACGAGCTTCTTTCAATGTCAAAGTGATAGATAATTAATTCTGAATAAGTGACAACTCTACCCATGTGAAAGAAATTCCTATACAAATACACATTGCATATATTCAATGAATCTACCTATCCTTTCCTTTCGTATTGTACTCAAATTTAAATGTTCGTATTGTACTCAAATTTAAATGTTAGAAACTTATCAGTCATATATATACAACGTATAAAATTCTCTCTTTTATTTATTGCAATATTGTCAATCGTTTTTCCCTCTAAATATGAAAAAAGACTTATTTGTGATATAAACTCAAATGCAACATATGTTCTCACGGCAGATACTAACATGCCAGCTTTCTTAAAAATTTAAACAAAATCAACTAACCAAGATACTCTATACTAACTCAGTTCGCCCAATTGAGAATCAAACGTAAAAACAGTTATTTTGCAGTCAACCAGCCATTTCATCAATCTGCTAACTCGAGAATCAGCAAGTTTCTAGAGACAATAAATTGTACATGTGGGTTTGCATGTAATTACTACAAACAAGCCTTTACATAAAGAACTTAGATGTAACTCTCGAGTTTCTAATACAATAATAAAGATCCATGTATATATTTAATTATATAAATGAATACTTATGTCAAATGATGTTATCTGAGGCATGCAAGTAACTGCTACAGAAGGTCCATACATGCAGAGTTAGAAGTTTCGAATATGATAAAACAAAATCTGTGCCATTTTTTTTCTCTTTACTTAATTACTATTTTGGTGATAGATTCTAAAACGTGATCAAAATATGGATTGAAAAAAACACTTGTGTTCCACAAACTACAGCGACTGAAATCTGATATACTTTATCAATAAATGGTTATTTATCAAATGCAAATGTTTCTTTTATGTGGATATTTACAATCAACACAATATTACATATGATATTATATATATACGAACCTGTGTCAGAAGAGCAAACCAGTTACCATGACCATTTTGCTGAATATACTCAACAACAACCTTATCGTCTCACGCCCATTTTCTGTAGACCCTTTTTTATTAAACGCAAGTTATTTAAAGGCCGTGGCTGGGGCATCCATGCTGCCGATTGAAAGGCAAAGAGCTGTTCTACGTGTTCTATTTCATGATTATCAAGAACGAACATTTCTGCTCTACGTGTTCTATTTCTTTACTACGAGGAATGAACAGAGACGTGTAGGTCCTCAAAATGTGGAGTATAAAATGTGGAGTACCGGTATAATTATTGACAACCAATGCACCTCTTTTGTTTGGGTACTTGTCGCAACGGATAAGATGTAGTACAGGTGAACTATCGAACAGTGAGATATTTAATAAAATTTTATTCTAATAGAAAAAATTAAGGTAAAGAGAAGTTCTTTAAATTGTATAATAATAACTATATGTTGAGTTACTTTATAGTAGATGGATAAGAATAAAATTAATTGAACTTAAGAAAATAAATATCATGTGTTTAATAGAATTTATATTTTAATAGAAAAATTTAAGATAAAAGGGAGTTCCTTTAAATTGTATTGCTGTATTTATATGTTAATATAAAATAGTTGTTATATATGTGTGGATATCAAATGTCTAATAAATTTTATATCTTGAGTATTTAATTGAGCGTATTAAAATAGTTGTCGTGTATGTGTGGAGATCACGTGTTTAATAAAATTTATAGTCCAATATAAATAATTAAATTAAAGGGTAGTCCTTTTAAATTATATGATTGTATTTATATGTTCAATCATTTTGCAGTAGATTGGTTAGGTGTCAAATTAATTGAGCATATTAAAATAGTTGTTGTGTGTTTGTGGATATCATGTGTTTAATATAATTTTATATTCTAATAGAAAAATTTAAGGTAAAGAGGAGTCCCTTTAAATTGTATAGTTGTATTTATATGCTAAGTCACTTTGCAGTAGATGGAATAAGAGTCAAATTAATTGAGCATATTAAAATAGATTTTATGTGTTTGTGAATATCATGTGTTTAATATAATTTATATTCTAATAGAAAAAGTTAAGGTAAAGGGGGCCCCTTTAAATTACATGGTTGTATTTATACGTTGAGTCACTTTCTAGTAGATGGGATACGCATCAAATTAATTGATCATATTAAAAAAGTTGTTATGTGTATGTGGATATGGTGTGTTTCATATAATTTATATTTTAATATAAAAAATTAAGGTAAAGGGGAATCCCTTTAAATTGTATGGTTGTATTTATACATTGCCTCACCTTGTAGTAGATGGCATAAGAGTCAAATTAATTGAGCATATTAAAATAGTTGTCATGTGTTTGTGGATGTCATGTGTTTAATATAATTTATATTCTAATAGAGAAATTTAGGGGAAAGTAGACTCCCTTTAAATTTTATGGTTGTATTTATATGTTGAGTTACTTTATCCTACATGGGATAAGAGACAAATTAATTAACCATATTAAAATAGTTGTTATGTAATTGTGGATATCATCTATAACATTTTTATTTATATTATATAAGTTATTGTGACTTTAAAGTTTTGAAAATTAAATAAAAATATGTTTTACAGGGACCCGAAACCCAAAGAGTTAAAGATATAGACTAGACAACAAGATCAATAGAAAAGACCATCCAAAACAAAAAGGAGGAGCGAAAATACCCCAAACTAGTAACAACCAACAAGACAAGAAAAAAAAAGAGAACCAACGAAACAAACTAGCTACTGCTACCCTTTTAGAATGTGGACATGGAGTTTTCCATCTTTTTCTCCAACTCTGTCATTTTTTTCAAATTATCCTTGAGCCCCATAATCTCCTTGCTGAATGAGGTGTTATGGCTCATCTTCACTCTGGTTCTGGTCTCAAGGTCTTTTCCCTTTGTATTAGGATTCTACAAAGCTTCCCAATCCTTCTTCTACAACATGTCAACTAGCCAATGGAGGTTATTGTTGGAGGACTTAATACCCTTTATGGAATGCTTGATTAAAGTTTTGAACATTTTTTCAATACATTTAATTATAGTCAGTAATTTAACATGGGCAAAAAAAATATTCAAAGTGTTCATAGTCCTTATCCTTGTTATTAACTCTATCCAGCAAATTCTGATGCTTGGCCTCCAAGTCACTATCTTGTGTCCTAAGCTTCTCAATCTCCTGATAGCACCATTTGTCATTTTTGAAAGAAAAGAGGGTTCTACCTCTAGAAGTGTGTAAAAAACCCAAAATTGACTCCTCCTTATCAGTGAGATACTCCATTATCATAGACACATAATCCTCTCTCTTAGCAGCATCCTAACGAAAATCCTTACCTTTATCATTAGTCTTGCAACCCAGCAGTATGTATAGAATGTCGTAATCCTCCTAGGTTCCAACTTGCCCTTGCCATTGTGGTTACCCTCATCCATGAGGCCATCATCCTTGGTGTTCTTAGTAAGTGTTTTCTCATTATCCTTCTCAATTTTTGTGTCCTTATCGATGTTTTTAGGAATCTCTACCCTTTTCTATTGATCCTCCTTAATTTCTAGATCCTTCTCCATATAAGAAGGGTCAAGGTCAATAATGATTTTTTCAGTTCTCTGGTTGGAATTCGGCTCCATAACAGGTTCTTTCCTAATACCCTCACAGAATCCTCATCTCTTCCATCTTTATCCTCTTTTCCTTCCACCTCAATATTATCATATTTATCATCAATTGTGTCCTCTATATCCCCCTCAATCTCCTTCCTATTAGCCTCAAAGTTCTCCATCTCATCCTTGGAATAATTCCCTAAAGAAGATGTACTATTTCCCTCTGCATCTAAAACCTTATTCTTCTTTCTCTCGACATTATTTTTAGTAGAACTCTGGAACTCTAAGTCTCCATCATCGACAAAGTCATCATCAGAATCCATCTCCTCATTCTTTGAGCTCAAAGATAGCACTTTCTTATTCTTCTTTGAAGATGAAGGAGGGGGTCTTCAATCATCTAGGAATCAATATTTTTAATTCTTTTGGTTCTTGATTCATCCTTTCCCTTTATAGAGGTAATGCTCTTTCTCTTTTCCTTAGGATTTTTCACAAAGCTCTTAGGGATATTATTCAGTATATAGTCATGAATTAGAAATATAAGACACTCATGGAGAACTAGTTTATCATCATTTTTCCTATTCACAGCCAGACTACGAACAAGAGAATTATAGAGATAGTATGAGAAGGAGATAAAATCCTTATGGTGGAATTGATTTAAAAGAACAATATGGTGAGACTAGGCTCTGGTAAAATGCCCTTCTAGAGTTATGTATTACATCATGAAAATCAGGACCTTTCACTAGAAATCCTTGGTGTTGTTGACAATATAAAAATCCCTCTTTTTAACAATGAAATCCCTTTCTTGTATAGTCTTGAGAAACTTATTAGCACCTATTTTGGAAACTTTCCTATTTATGTACACTTTCATACCAGCCAAGGGTAAGCTAATTACCTATGCAATAAAGTCCACATTGAGGATGACTTGCCTTCCATCAATCGTAATAGATTTATTCCTCCATCTTGTGATGATATTTTGGGTTATACCCTTATCATAACTATGCAGTTTCCCCAAATAGGGCATGATTTGACCCTTCTCCAATTTCCCCATAGTTTAGGGTTCTTCCTGAGTTCCATGAAATCTATATGTTCCTTTCTATTCAAAGTACCTTCCATTGTTGTCTTTCTCTACAACATAAAATTTAGACAATGAAATAAAGAGACCCAAAACAAAATGGTAAATATGTCGAGCATAAGCACCCAGAAAGATTGCAAAAAGAAATAGTAATTATGGTTCTTTAACATACTAAGCCAACATTGATTATTAGTGATGTAATCCTTACTCATTGATCCTTTCATCATTTCCAATAAATCTTTCCACCTTACTACTTGTCTTATCATAATTAATAAGACTGCTAGTTTCCATATCCAGGTCCTTCACATTCTTCCATGTCATAAGGGAGTCAAGACTGACCCCTTTGTTGGAAAATACATCAGTAATTATATTAGATTCCTGAAAGATATGGAAAATATAGGAATTTTTAAAATATCCCAAAATACTTATAAACATGTCTATAGTACATTGGATATCGACCATGAAGCTTTAGAATTCCCTTTTATGCTATTTATAATGTTTAGAGAACCCCCTTCTAACCACACCTTTTAAACATTCATTTTTTTTGCCAACCTTAAAGAGTAATAGGCTCTAAGGGCCTCAAAAATATGATTAGTTTGAGAACCAAGAGAAACAACAACAATAGCAATGAATTTACCTCAATTGTCACTGATGACCCCCCCAAAACTAGCTTTGCTAGGGTTCCCTTTTATCGCACTGTCAAAGTTTACTTTCACCCAATCCTCAAGAGGAGAAAACTAGTAAAAAAAAATTCTGTCATTTTTCTTTTCATTTATCGAATTGATATTCCAGCAATCAATTTCCACACCTGACTTACCAAATTTATTAATATGTGGAGAGTAATTCTCTTGAATGCTTTTGAAGATAGTGTTAACAAACATTGTGGGGAATCTCTGGATATCCCTAAAAATTTTATTATTACATTCTTTCCAAATATTCCAAATTAGGTGACGAACAAAAAGAATCCAAACCAATCTAACTCTCTTGTTCAAACAAGGACAACTTCATTGTTGGAAAAAATTGTGGGTAGTTTTAGGAAAATCCTAGCATATATTCTATCTCTTTAACAATGATTTCCAGATCTCTACAAAATAGGAGAATCTTAGAAGGAGATAAGAAGCCAAATAATAGTCCTCACAACATAGCCAACATCTATTAGGGAGATAGAACCCCCTTTTCACCAAATTATCTATCATTAGAATTTTATTCTTGAGGAAGAGCCATAAAAAATATCAACTTTAGGTATAAGACAATTATTCTAGGATTTTTCCTAGAAAGGAATCTCATCATTAGGTAGATGTTGAATTTGAATCATGTAAAAAGTAGCAACATAGAATTTTCCAGATGACTCAAGCCCGTATAAAGGTATTATCATGTTATTATTAGTTATTCGTTGTACATGGAGGGTGTTATTGATGTTTTCATATAGATTCTAATTATTTTTCATTAAATAAAATGTATTCATTTTATCTAAATAAAAAAAAAGTAGATTATGTTGTATTGATACATCACATAAAATTACCTAATGCACCACTATATTTATCCTTTTTAGAGGGCTTCTGTAGACATGATGTGATATCATATTTGATAATGTGCATGTAAAGCATTAATTACAAGAAGAGATCTTTTCAAGTCAACCTATAAAAATGAGAATTATACAAATTGGCCAAATGATTTTTTAAGACATGAATTTAGGGTTTTCAATAACTAGGTCATCTCTCCCAATGTAATCAGAATCCTAGGTCACCCAAAAATTGCTTGAGATGTAAGGTTGACTATAAAATTTAAACTATAAATGGAAATAAAATATTGTTCATTGATAATTAAATAATTAGGCCACAATCGAGGGAATTTCGCAAATACCACAATGCATTAACATAAGATTACAATCAAGGGTTTGAATATTGGTGACCACCATACTACTAGCACCACTTAACCATCACACTTTGGGAAGAGAACAATTACTTAAATAGTTTTAATTATTTAATTAATTTATCAATCACTCTTCCCATGTACATAAATTAATAATTGTTACTTTTTTTAGTAAGTTCATTTTCATAAAATTATTGTAGGTCATAATAAATATATAACTTTAGCTAATTAACTATTTAATTATTACTCTATAATACAATTTGTTGACTCATTTTTTAAAATTTTTCTTCTAAACATAAAAAACATAATATTTTTATTCATTATTCTATCTTTAGAATTATGTGCACATGAATTGAGTAGTTTTATTTATTTAATTTCACTAATTATTCTTCATGCTAATTATTTTGATTCCCTGTAACCAATTTCTTTATGATATTAATCAAGTTCTTTTTACCTAACTTGACTTAGCCATTACCATGAGGATAATAATCTGAGTAGTGTGCTAGAGAGATACTATTATCATAGAAATAATTTATCATCTTGTTTGAGGAAAAATAGGTTGCATTATCAACTACCAACTTAAATAGAATGACAAACTACACCAGAATATTCTCTTTGATGAAATCATTGACCACTTCTATAGTTGATCATTTTCAAACTATGACATCTAGTCATTATGTGAAGTGGTATATTTCTATAAGTATATGAGTGTGTTCCACACTAGAACTATGATTAAGGAGACTAATAAATTCTAATCTACATAGTTGGAAGGCTCCTTCTAGAGCCACAAGCTTCAAAGGTAGGGAGGTTAACTAGGGCTTTCTAGTGAATTGTCTATATTTATCATACTTAGATACCCAGTCCAGTAAGAATCTTTAAAAATATTGAGCTAGTAATAATATTGTCTTAATATTTTGAAAGCACTCATAGTAGATGAATAATGCCCTCTATAAGCTTCGTCATGGAAAGATTTCCAAAGTTTTTGCGCCTCTCACGAAAGTCTCATCAAGAACCCTCTTATACATATTGTCATTCCAAATAACATGTTTTCTGACCTTTATTCCCAAATTTATTTTCTTCTTTGGAGAGAGGTCTTCTAGACATTCACCATAAGCAAGGAAGTAGGTTATATATGATAGCTATGGATCTTGTAGACTTACCAGAAACACCTTTGGTGTGTCCTCTATCATTTTAGGCTCATTCTCTACTATCATCTTGCAAAGACCATTTCCTTGAACCAGCTTGGTGGTCTTGATTTTTATATCATATTCCTAGACTTTTTGTATCCAACCTCCTCTCTTCTTACATATATAATCTCTTATTGGGTAAAAATTCTCTTTACTGTAGGTTCTGATACAAAACTTGTAGCATGTGGCTGTAGAATGTAGAACCTGAACTTCTTTAAATCTCTCACCATTGTGAAGGCACTCTTTTATATGTTGGAGTAATTTAACTCATTGTTTTTTAGGGTGGTTCTCATGAATGCTAGGGGTTTTTGAACATTATCTCCATTCTCTTGGAGAAAAAATGTTGATGTGGTGTATTTGGAGGCATAGCAGTAGATAATAAAATATTGTTCATGTATGTCTGTAATATATAAAAAGGGGTGTGTTTTTGTTCATAAAAATGTAATGTATGGGATTGGGGGAATGTAAGATCTACTTCTTAATCCAAATTCCCAAAGGAAAGATCCAAATTTATCAACCAAGATAGATTGATTAGTGCACAAATGAATCAATCGATGAAGAATATGAAGAAAGGAGAAAACCTTATATTCTATTATAGAAACTATATATTGAAATCTTGATTGAATTGAAGACAAATACTAACCTCATAATAGGGTAAATCTGGAAAACACTATTTTCTAGTGTCTATGTTTAGTTTCAGGGAATTTTGCAACTGGATCTAGTTTGGAAATGCAGAAATATAGAAAACCTAGAAACCTTATGTCTTTTTAAGCAAGGTCATCCTTGACCTAGAACGAGGGTAAGATCTTACCCCGGGGTACAATGTTACCCCCAAAAGTCATCCTTGACCTGCACTGCTCTGATGAAAATTTTGTTCACAAATCCCGAAAGTTTGTCAAAAAAGGTACTCAAATCTGCATTGATATTCGCTATCCCGCACCTATACCTTCAAGAAAAAGGGTTTTATTTTTTGGATGAGGGTTTTCCTTGGTCAAACTCTGATTTGGAATCAACCTTGTAATATAATTGAAATTACAATATATAAACAAAGTAAATGGAATTATTCACCTTGCTTATGGTGAAATCCTTGTGGAGGATTTGAATCCTTAAATCAACAATTATGGATGCTCCAAATGAATGTAGGATTGTATGTAGGATGTCTAAAATCAATTTCATTAGATCTTCAACACCAATCTTGGATGGATCTTGGAATAGGAAGAGACTTGAATGAATGTGGATGGGAAAATGTTCAACAAGAGGGCTCCAAAGAGATTGAATCCTTCAATGGCTATCAATGGATCTCCTTGATGAATGTTTGAATGCTTTAATGCTTTAATGATTGAGGATAAATGAATGATTGAATTCTTTCCTTCTCCTTCTTTCTTCCTTGATCTCTTCATTGCACTTGAGAGATATATGTCTTGATCTTCAAAAGTGGATTCTCCAAATGAAAGAGGAAGACTTCCTTTTATACTAGTCTAGGGCACAAACTTCTAAAGAGGCAAACATAGGAGGATTAAACTCCAATTAAGCCTTAAACCCTTGAAATGGACCTAGATTAAATAAAATTTAAGAGTTTACCATTTTGAAACCTGAAACAACTGACCTAGAAGTGGGAATTAAAACTTTTTGAAGTCTCACATCCTGAAACCTTTGGAATCTAAATTTTTGACCCAGGGTCAGGGTTGACGTCAACTCTCACCTAGGTCATAGTCAAGGTTAACCTTGACCTAGGTCAGGGTCGAGGTTGACCTTGACCCAGAAGGTCGACCTTGACCCTGAGGTCAAAGATCTTAGTTTCTCAGGATAAGGGGCTAGAAAAAGGCTAGAAACAAGTGTAGAGAGAAGTAGAATAGAGGGAAAAAGCCAGATTTAGTCAAAGACCCATTCAAGGTGTTTGACATGACCCTAGACCACATACTTGAAGGGTTAAACTAGTCTAAAATGGAAGTGATTCCATTTTCCAACGATACGGTGTTAACACTGGCACATTGGCTATTTCTTATTTAATATCATCAAATATCTTCTTCTTGTGTTTATTCCATAGAAACCCTTAATTTCCTTTCATCATATATACAATATTCTTAGTGATTCTAGAAAAATATGGTACAAACCTCCTTAGAAAATTTAATTGGCCAAAGAAATAATTGACTCCAATTTTGTTGGATGATAAGATCAACTAATAGATCGGTTTAACTATTTTAAGATGTATCTTGATTCCTTCTTGTGACATAATATGTCCAAGAAGTTTTACCTCTATTATGTAGAACACTAATTTATTTGTATTTAATGAGATGCCATGGTCCCAAAATATTTCAAAGATTATTTCTAGATCATGTAGATTGTCTCTCCTCTTCTTAGAGAAAATTGTTAGGTCATCAAGGTAAATTATTATGATATTGTTCTTCAAATCTCCAAATAATAGATCTATATCCCTTTGAAAGGTGGTACCTATATTGAATAACCCAAAGGGAATCCTATTGTAGGAAATTTTTTTCCATGGTGTGGTAAATATAGTCTAATGCTAGTCACTTTCATCAACATTTATCTGATTCTACTCTAAGAATCCATCCATCATAGACATCATCTCTAATCTGACTATCGTCTATAGGATATGATCCATATTTGGAAGACCATAATTATCCCTCAATGAGGCTTGGTTGAGGTTCCTAAGGTATACACAAATACTTATCACTCCATTGTTCTTATGGACCATAAATATGTTGGCTACCCAGGTAGAGTGATGGATTGCATAAATAATCCTTGTTTCAATATTTTATCAATTTCCCTAAAAATAGCATTAGAGGCATTATATTTATAATTATTTTTCTTTGGGTGGAAAGGTGTCACATCTGCATTAAGGTGAATGTGGTGTTCAAATCTCCCACCCATAAAGTTCTTTAGGTCTTCATAACACTAGGCAAATACATATTTGTATTTTATTAAGAGTTTTGTTAATTTCACCTTATCTTTTAGAGTACAATTTTTTCCCATTTTAATCATCTTAGGACTTATCATTTATCCTATGTTAATGTTTTCATATTCTCTTCTATTACTTCCACTTTTAACCCTCCTATAGATAATGTAAACATCATGTATATCAAACACTTTGTTTTCTAATGAGAGCATGCCTTCAAGAATTTTGTTCCCTTTTAGCTGTACTACTCCTTGTATGAGATATTTTTTACTATCCAGAGTATATTCTTTATAATGGTTCTATCCTCCCTTAAAATAATATTCCATGAATACCTTTTCATTTTATCAAAAATATCTAAGCTATAGGTCATCATAAAAAACCACCAATTCTCAAAATTATTTGGAATATTGTGCCTATGAATAAATTCAATTTTGAACTATTTATTTTTAAAGTCTAGATAAGGAAACAACAAGGATGTTGAGACTGGAAATGGATATTACCTAGTGTTTTGATCCCTATTAATTTATTCAATCGAGAGGGATACGAAATCTTCAATATCATCTGACACTCCATTTTTGTAGTGTCTCACTATATGATTCCTAATAGTGAAAGTAACCATAAGTTGCTTCACTATCAATTCTGCATATTCCTTTTCTATTAGAAATTTTATGCATCTCTCTTTATCCACAAAAATTCCCAAGAATATTACTTCATAATCTATCATATTAGTCATGTTTTTACATTCAAATTTATATGATAAAGGAGTGATTTCTCTATCTAGTGAGATTAAAACTACCTCCACAATAGATCCCAATTAAGAAGAGATTGTATAAAATTCTATGATCCATAGATGGGATACTATTTTCACCTCATTGACTTCCTCTATTGATGTGTGATTAGTAAATAACATATAGTTCCTGAACTCAATCTCTTCATACAAAATTTAATTTTCAGGATCATCAGATTTTGAAACTATAAATTTATCTTTATTTACTAGATCCAATTTGACATTCTTATTCCCCATGAGTACGAGATAATGGTATCAATGCAATATTATATCTCCACCTAGGTGTTTATAGAAACTTTTACTTAGAACATTTTATAGCTTAGAGTAACATTTTATATCATAATTATTAACTTGAATCTTCTGGATGGATGAGTAGCTAGGGAAAATTAAGCATCCTTGATTTGGCTGACAATAGTGAATTTTTTAGCATCCATGGAGTAACACCTACCAAAGGTTTTGGTCAATGACACACTGATCGATTTGGTTACATAGGAGGGAATAACATTGTTAGAGGGTCCATAGTATATTATAAAACTACTCAATTCATGCCCATTTATGAACAAAAATATATTAAATGGGTTTGGTTTCTAGTTAGGAACCGTGATTGTAAAATTCATAGAATCTAAAGTGAGGTCAGATGTGAAAGGCTCCTCAACGTAAAGTTATATTTCACAAGAATTAATTTTTCTAGAACCAAACTTACAATGTTGAACAAGATGATCCAATTCAGATGGGTTAATTTTAAAATATTCTATATGAGACATTTGAATTATAGATTTTTCAAAAAATTTATCAATGCCAAAGGAATGTTTGTTCTTATTAGATGCATTTGCCAATTTGGGATTTATTGTCTAATTAACTATTTTGGATGATGTATATTGAGGATTTGGGTCCTTTTCTATCTACAAGATAAATACATTTTGTTTTTTTTAATCTTTCTAACTTCTATTGAGCGCAATCAATAAAGACTCATCTGGAATGTTGTAAAACAATCACCTCCTCTTTCAGAATTAGAGTCCTACTCTAAGTAATAGTTTTTAGAATCACCATTTTTTTCTGGGTCTAAGCCTTCTCCAAAAGTGTCCCCATGCATCATGTTCTTGGTGACCGATTGCATACATCTTGTCATTTTAGGGTATATCTCCCCATCATGGTCTATAGTACGGTGAAATACACACATGTTCCCCTTCCTTGAGCTAGGTGGTGCTTCAATTGCTAGCCTTTGTAGAGAAGGAGGTAAGAGAAATTTTTTGTGGTTTGGTTTCCTCCTTGCACCATCTTGATAAGGTTCTTGAAAGGAATAATTCACCCTAGGCATATATATCTTTAGTTCTATAACATCATTTTTTAACCTATATAGCATGGATTAAGAAGAAGTAGAAGCATTTCTATTACTAATTTCTTGTAGCTTCTTTTTCCATTTCCTTTGCATGCTGAAGTCATCTTCAAGTTCTATTGTTTTTGTCTAGGCATTAGCCAGGTTTCCTGCTCTAGATTTCCCCAAAAGGAATCTGATATCTAATAGTATTATACAAGAAAAAGAAACATCTTTGATTACCCATAGTGGGTCCTTTTCTCATGGGACTCTTGTTGATAATCTCATTAAACTTACCCACAAAATCCCTCATGGGTAAAGTGATATCCTTATTAATTTGTACTAATTGAAAAAGTAATGAATTCTCATCCTCAAATCTCTTGAACCTTTCTTTGAATTACTTCCTCATAACATCCCAGTCTACAACTTCCCACTTTGCCTTTGAATTCAAACAGACCACTCCCATGCCCACCTCCCCTAGGGGGAATCTTCCCCCATTGTAGGTCCCCACACTGGACCCTATGTTGGTCTTGAGGCTATTTCCTGTGGCATGGGCCAAGATGTGAAAGAGTCAATGAAAGATTCTCAAAGGGAATCCTCTTCTCTTGATGCCCCTTCATCCCCGCCAAAGACAAGTTGGAAAGGAGCTCCCATGTGTGAGGTCCAGAATACTCTAGAATCACTCCTAGTGGACTTTATATAGATAGACGAAGGTATTGAACTCTTGCTACCTGATTCAATTGTAAATAGGACCATGGCTAATTTCTAGTTGGTGCTGATGGGTCATTTCTTCAACTTCTAACCTACCATCGAAATGGTCAGAAAGTGGGTGGCTACCCAATGGAAGGTTAAGGGATCTATCTTAACCTCTTATATACCTGGTGGACTCTTCATCTTCAAGTTCAACACTTTGGAGGATCTGACCTCTATTTTTTTGGGCTCGTGGGTCTATGGTAAGCACTCTCTCACTCTGGTGAAATGGAAACCCAGATTTAATCTGGTCACGGAGCTGAGTAGGATGGCTCCTATGTGGGTGCACCTCCGTAGACTTCCGCTTGAATATTGGGATGAATAGGTGTTCAGGTAGATTGGTGACTCCTTTGGCACATATATTATAGTGGACCAGGTAACCCACTCTAAATCTAGGCTCATGTTTTCTAGGATCTACGTTAATGTTACCTTGAATAAAGCCCTCCCCAACTTTTTTATTTTGAAATCCAAGTTGGGCAGATGGACTTAGGCCTTGGCTTATGAGAATGCCACCCTCTTTTTCTATAAATGTGATTCCAAGGGCCACACTAGTGAAGTATGAAAATCCTTAATGCATGAAGGAAAAAATTAAAAACAAGGATAAGGGCACCTCCAAGGAGCCACCCTTCGTTGCAAGTGAAGAGAAGGAGAAGACCAGCCCCCCCGAGTGGCTTAAGTACTGGAAAACCCAAAACTGGGAAATCATGAGGTGGAAGAGGGTGAGATTGTCACCCCTCTAGAGAATGACAGGGTAACCCCTAAACCGAAGGGTCCTAAACCCCTTCCGACAGTTATGTCATTGGATAACCCCCTGGTGATTACTCTGGAGACAAGTGTGATCACTTATGTGGAAGTAGAACAACTTTCTATTATGGTCTCTCTTGAACTAAAGTACCCTAACACTACTGCAAATCTTCCTATGCAGCCAGAAGAAAGGAACTACCCTCCCTCACCCAGCTCCCTGGGTGATGACCACTATGAGGAAAATGATGGTGGTGAATGGAAGACGTAGAAAAAGAAAACTAAGCCCAAAAAGGGGATGTGGGAATGGAAACACCCAGAGGGAGGTCATCAGAATGCGCCAGGAGTGTTAGGCCTTTTTTTTGTCATTGCAAAATCTTGTGACGTTGGCCTTTTACCCTCCAGTCTTTGTTTTGTTGTCTTTACCCGGCTTGCAGTCTCAACTTTTTCTTGCAATGAAAATCCACTTGGTTTTATGGTGTGCACTCCTACCTTGTGCTCTTTGTGTGTTTCATTTGTCACCTTGCTTAAGCTCAAGTCGCGTCTGCTAATGTGTAAAACCCAATAAGATTTTTGAGTTTCAAGGTCCACGGGAAGCAATCTTTAAAATTTGCCATAGTGTTTTTGAAAACCCATGATATTTTCAGCTTCCTTGCTATCTTTCAGTCTGTTGAAAATTCTTGTGTGTTTTCAATCTTTTGTCGAAAACCTGTGTTATTTTTTACCCTTTGCCTTCAAGCTTTGTGCACTTGTCTTATGGTGCAAAAACTTGGTGTGTTTTCGACGTTCCCTCAACTGCGCAAGCTCGACGTTGGTGGTGGGTCGAGGCTCCTCTTGATTGGCTATCACATGGCCGCATGTCAGACTTTTCTGACATGCGATCATGTGACCGCTTTCCACCTGGCCATGCGTGTCCTAGTTCTTGTTCGGCTGCCTGGCGGTTTGCTTTGCTTTAAGTGCATAGGTGCGATGGATGGTGGGGCCCAGTCTTTGCAAGGTGTTAATCACACTTTCTCCAAGTCTCCAAGTGGTTAATTTTTTCTATCTAGCGACTTGGTGACTGTGTAGTCATGTGGTCTCTTCATGCCTAGCAGTTAGCCCTTAACATCTAGCGATTTAGCTGGCGGTTAGTCGCGTAGTCACTGAATGCTTGGTGGTTTATATCTTCTTATGCTTCTAGCACGGTTAAAGTTTGAACAAGATCAATGGTTGCCACAAGTTCGCATGGTGAAGATGCACGAGGTTTATTTCTAGAACTTTCGCGACAACTGCCCGATCCTCTGAAAGGATGAGGCTTCTTTGGTGTGGTCCTGAAGGTGGACATGTGGCAGCTTGTGATTGGCTATCACATGGTCGCATAGCCCAATTTTTGGCTATGCAATCATGTGACTGATTGACACATGTCCATGGTAGTGTGTTGGCGTTATGGTTGGTGGGCCCGTTAGCTTTTGTTGCGGAGATGGTGATGAGTTGGTTTTTGTTAGAGGGGCCCGTAGTGAAAGGCTTTTAATCAACGGTCGACATATAATCTCAAGGAATATTCTCGACCTTTGAGATCATGCACCATCCATCAATTTTATTCCATCTTGTCAGGTTGTCTGTTGTCTGTAGTGGGTCCGGTGTGACATGGTGCGGATGTGGAGGCTTGTCGCATGTTCGCATAGCCCAGTTTCTAGGATATACGATCATGCGACCACTAATGGTATCACGGTTGCGGAGTTGTTAAGTGGGGCCACTGGGTTTCTAAAGTGATCAAAGGGCTGATAGATCTTGTGGCCATCGTATCACTGCTGGGGTAAGGTGCGAGGAAGTTAACTTGGTGGTCTAGTGATAGCCGTAGATGCTGTCTAAGGTAAAGTGAAGATCTAAAGCCCAGGAAAGATAGAGATCTAACGGCTGGGATATAAAGTTGATCTCCATTTGAATGATGACCATCGATATGCTGGGCACCAAAGATGTAGCCATTTGAGTTTGAATTCAAATTTTCTGAGGGTTTCCAGCAACCAAAAAGGATTAGTTTTCAATGCTTTCTCGGCAATTTTTGACCTAGTTGGTGGCACCGGTTGTTGCTAAGTGGTCCAAGGGCTCTGTGGTCATTTGTAGAGGTGATTTTGTACCTAGTACCATGGGGTTTTGAGCTTGAGAAACTATTTGCAGCCAATGATTAGACTGATTTTAACGGCATTCCTGGTGTACTATACTGAGCTCACAAATTTTCATGATTGTTGATCTACTAGAGATTTGTTTTCTCCAGGCTGCTTGTGTTTCCCACCCCTATAATAACTTTTGTGACCATTTCTAGCAGGTTGGGTGATTGAAGCCTTAACCCTAGTCATCCATAGCTTGTTGCAGATTTTTTTGATTTTGTAAGGGTTCCAAAATCCTATTGCTTTTGGTCCCTAGCTTTTGACTGTAATATATTGATAGAGGTCTGGTTTTGTCACTTTTCTTATCTTAGTATCATTCTAATTGTATGTTGATTCTAGATTTGTTAATGAAAACACCATTGAATCCCAATCTTGTATCTTGTGTATGTCTTCTTGCTTGTCTATGAGCTCATATATGTTAATATCACAAAGTGTGCTAATGTATGGTAAACAAAGAGTATTTTTAATTCATCTTTGAGTTTCTAACAAAGTTAGGATTAAAGCCTTTTAGGTGAATTCAGTGACTTTACAACCAGGTATAGAATTTGATGTCCTTGTGCTTGAGGGAAATGGGTAATAGGCAAAGCACTTTGGTTTCCATTGTGTTTGATTTGAGGTGTTTAGTTGAGGTATACATTTGGGTGACTCTGAGCCCTAGGATAAGGCACTGGTCCTTCCTCTTGAGGTCTACATGGTTAGCAACCACAAACACAAACATCATTTGATAAACCTTTAACATTTTTATATGAGATATAGTGGAATATTGTTTTAGACTCCTTTAGAGAAGTGAGTCAAGGGTACAGCCGCTTGAGCATTGAAGCTCAAAGAGTAGAAGGATCCTTTGATCCTTCTCGGTTGGCCCTCTTCCTTATGGACTTTGGAGTGGTGACAGAGTCAAGAGTTTTATTTACATTATCCATCAAAGTGTAAATATGCAAGTTGAAGATCAAAGGGAATAATCCACAACCAAAAAAATGGCTACTCCGCTAGGCACAACTATGAAGATATGCATTTGTAAGAGTTAGTGATTCTACTGGGAAGAATCTAAAGAGAAAGGTATAAGTGTGTTCTTATTTTCCTATGTGTTTCAAGGATTTCCCATCTAGGTGGGTGGTGACTCAAAGGTTTGAACTAGTGCAACATATTTAAGAAGCATGGAAAAAAGAAGAAATACTAGGTCATATGTTAGAAAGAATCTGGAGGTCACTCTAGAACAATTACCTAGACAAGGAAACAAGAGCTAGATTAGAAGGAATGATGAGCCTACCAGTGCTCCCATGAGAGAACATTGAAATGCAAGAGCCAGAAGACCGCACGTATCCTCAAGTGAGGATGGTTCACAAAATAGAGTTTCTAGATCAGAGGGTGGTCACTCTGAAGAGAGATTTTACGATACCCCTAAGGCTGCATTTCATGACAAAGGTCCTTTTCCTGCAGGTCAAAATAAACAAAATAGAGATGTGGGTTTGGAGTTTGAGTTGGATCTTGATGAAGATAAATTCAGAGGAGAACCCATGAGACATAGGCAAGTTCATTTCCCATATCAAAATCTTCTTGATATGGATGTGTCATCTAGTTCTAATGACATTATGGTAGATCCTAATGATTTGAATGCACTGAGGTTGCAGTTAGCAGAGCAGGATACCATACATAAAAGATTACAGGAGGAGAGAGAGGCTGAAAAGGTAAATGCTTTGATAGAGAGGCAGTCTCTTATTAGAAAAATAAATGAAATGAAGGAGAGAAACAAGATGCTTTCTTTTGCTCCTAAAACATTGCAGCATGATGTGTTTGGTGATCTTGATGCCTTGAGGAGTGAGCAAGAGCGCTTACTGTAGGATCATGAATTTGAAAATGAGGGCCCTGTGGTTAGACAAGTGAAAAGCTATGTCCCTTTACCTAAAGATAAAGATGGGCACAGGATTACCAGGCCTACTATTATCATAAATGAGAAAGGAAAGAAGAAGATGGTGGGTGACCAAGCAAGAAAATTAGTGAAAATACTAGGGATCCCACCACCTGATTCAAATAAGAACATTGAAATGGAGAGAAGGATAAAAGAAGATGAGGACCTTGCAAGAGAACTAGAGAGAGTTGAGGTTGACACTACCATTGCAGAAAAGAAAAGGAAGATCCAATTTTTGTGGGCTTCTTCAGCTAATGCTCTTGGCCCATCTGCTACTGAACTAGGTATGCCATCTATGACTACTGCTTTTCCACTTAGTAATGCTACTAGTTCTTTTCCTTCTTCATCTACTAGGATAGGTGCAGATCCTAGGCATCAGTCAAATGCATAAATAAATGTAGATGCTAATGTTGATCCTAGGGTTAACACTAGTTCGAGCTTTCAAAGAAGACCTATGTAATTAGAAGGCTATAGGTAAATAATTTTTGATGGAATTCCTGGCTATCCAAATGCTTTTCCAAATGATATTAGAGATAAGTTACCTAAGTTTGCTAGTAATAATTCTATAAGTTGTGGGGAGCATCTTAGGTTATTTGTTGATATGCTTAATGATTATGAGGTAGAGCATGAGGATGTAGTCATGAAATTGTTTGTTCAATCTCTAATGGAGGATGCTAGAGATTGGTTTAAGAGGCTTCCTGATAAGTGTATTGATACTTGGGACTCTTTTGAGAAATGTTTCAAAGAGTAGTATGGTGATAGGCCTAATGCTAGCTTCATGTTGAATGAATTCAATACCATAAGGAAAAATCAGAGTGAGTTTGCAGCTGAGTTCAACATGAGATTTCAGAAAGGTATGCACAAGTTGTTCCAAGTCATGCGGTTGGATGACAATGTCTGTCTGACTACATACTTCAATGCATTTGATGGGAAGATGGGATATTTATTGAAGGATAAAGAACTAAGAACTCTAAGGGATGCTTTTAGGATTGCTGTCAATATTGAGAACAACATGAAAATATTAGAAAAATTGGGTGGAAAGAGAGATGACCCAAAGTTGTTTGGGGACAGGAAATACAAAAAAGAAAATGATAAGAATGTTGGATCTAGGAGGCAAGAAGAAGATAAGTTGGATAAGGTGCTTAATGCATTGAAGGATTTGAAGGCACCTGCAAATAGGAACATCAGTGCTCCTACCAATGAGAGGCCGCGGTTCAACAACAATTTTAGTAAGTAGAATAGACTGCAGAATTACCCCTACAACACCCAATGGAAGGATAGCAAGCCTATTGTCCCTGCTGTAAGAGGAAATAATGATAGAGGTGTCCCTGACCCTCTACATAAAGCTTCAATAAATGTCATGAAGAATGTACCATGGTGTGTTGCATGCCAGTCCCTTCATTCTACAGAGCATTGTGTGGTTGCACAATCTATGGCTACAAATCAAGATTGTGGCGATCAGGAGATAGAACAAGAAGAAGAAAAAGATGATGTTGGTTGCAACATGGCTTCTTCATATCTTGGATATGAAGATGACTCTAATTTTGATGAAGAGGCAGATGTAAATGTGAAGAGACATAATCAGGCCCTTTTTCATCAAGAGGTTTTTTCTGATGGTGAGTGCATTGATAAGAAAACATGTAACATGAACTCTTCTCCCAAGCCAGTAAGCTTGAGAAGACCTTCTAGAGAAGAGATGGAGAGTATTACTGCAAAAATGATCGCCCAGGTGTAAACTAGAGGCATGGTGACAAGGAACATAAATGAGAAAGCTGCAGGAATATTTATAAAGAGTACCAACTCCGGAGAACCTAATGAGAACAAATCAAAGGTTGATCACATGGTGAAATTAAAGAATGTAAAAAGTAAACATTGTAAGCCTAAGGGAGTTGGAATTGAAATGGTCTCTAGTGAAATTGAGAAGCCAGTTAACACAATGGCTAAGGTTTAAAAAATGAAGGTGGTCAATACACCTAATATGTCAGACAAGCAAAAGGATGTTAAGGCAGTGCAGATTGAGATTCCTACTTCTGCCCCTATTGACATGTTATCTGTGTTGTCACAAATTATAGTTAAGGTTCCATTGTCAGAATTGTTGAGGATCCCTAAACATAAAGATAAGGCTATTGCATGGGTTGGTAATACTCACAAAAATGATACTTCATGCAATGGATCTCAGGATGAAGCTTTGAAGGATGTTGCTACTCAGGGAATTGTGTCTCAAATTCCTCCAATATATTTGGACAATTTTGTCAATGCCAGCCTTGAAAATATTGACCCATTCTTCTTAAGTGTTCTTGTGAATGGGATGAAGTTAAGGAATTGTATGATTGATAGTGGTGCCTCTAATACTGTCATGCCTTTCAAAATCATGGAGAGGTTGGGCCTTAAAGTTGATACAGTGTAGGGTAGGTGTTGTGCAATGGATCAGAGGGAGGTACCAGTCATTAGAACTATCAATGCAATGCCATATAGGTTGGCAGCATATCCAGAGAAAGAGCTAACAATGAGTGTTTTGGTGGTGGATATCCCTCCTCATTATGGGATGTTGCTATCCAGAAGATGGAGTGCTGCCATGGGTGGAAGTTTATAGTGTGATTTGTCCTATGCAACTTCCAAGATTGATGATCAGTTTGTCAAGATTGAACGAGAGCCAAGAGTATGCCACATGATTGAGAGAAACATAGATAATGAAACTACATGTTTTGTGGATACTAATGTAAATGCTTTTAGGGAAAAGATCCTTGTATTTGAAAATGAGCTTGTTTTGTCACCTATTTCTACTGAGGTAGGTGCTGACTCTATGAACGGTGATTTGTGGGTCATGTACTTTGATGGTGCAAACTGCAAAGATGGTGCAGGAGAAAGTATTTTACTTATTTCTCCTGATGAAAACACCTACAAGTTCTCTTTCTCATTGAATTTCTTTTGTACCAATAATATAGCAGAATATGAGGCCTTGTTGTTAGGACTGAGGTTGGCACAAAAGCATGGTATAAAATACATAAGTGTTATTAGTGATTTTGAGTTGGTGGTGTCCCAAGTCAGGTCATTGTATGCTTCCAAGAATAGAAGGTTGAAACAATATAGGAATGCGGTGTGGGATTTGATTAAACATTTTGATGCCTTCAATATTGAGTGGAAGGATAGGATTAACAACAAGATGGCTGACTTGTTGGCCAATATTGCAATCAATCCTAATGATGTTACATTCTTTGGTATTTCTAAAGTTGAAATTCAGGCTAAGCCTAGTATACCAGACAATATTGAGAATTGGCAAGTTTTTGATGATGATAATGATATTTTGAAGTTTATGGATTGCAAGGATCAGTGTCATGGTTAGGAACTTGATTGTTCAGCCTTGGTTGAGTCAATAGAAGGAAGCAAGGTTGTCCTAGGCAATGAGGTCATTTAGCTTAGAACTAACAAGGTGCACAAGGGGCTTGTAAGTTTGGAGACTGTCTTTGACAACCAAGATAGAGTTCAAAAGAATATCAAAGGAGAAGATCATGCTGATCTTGAGGAGATAAATCTTGGATCACATGAGGCACCTAAGAAAGTATACATTGGTAGAGATATATCTCAAAAGGTGAGGAGACCTTTGGTTGAATTATTGAGGAAATTCAGGCATGTTTTTGCATGGTCGTATGATGACCTAAAGGTTTATAGAGAGGATTTATTTCAGCATGTTATTCCATTAAGAGAAGATGCTAAACCTTTTCGGAAAAAGAAAAGGCCTATTAATCCTACTTTGGCACCCAAGATGCAAGAAGAATTAATGAAGTTGAGAGATGCTAGCATTATCAAGCCTATAAGGCATTCTTCTTGGGTGTCAAATCTTGTTCCTATAAGAAAAAAGAATGGTGACATCAGGTTTTGTGTGGACTTCAGAAATTTGAACATCAGCTCATTGAAAGATAATTATTGTTTGCCCAATATGGAGGCTATGTTGTAGAGAGTAACCAGATCAAAATTGATGTCAATGATGGATGGTTTCTCTAGCTACAATCAGGTCATTGTTAAGGAATCAGAACAATTCAAGACAACCTTTACAACACCTTGGGGAACATATGTTTATGTGAGAATGCCTTTTGGTCTCACAAATGCTGGTGCTACCTTTCAGAGGGCAACGAATGTTTCCTTTTTAGATTTCATTAACGATTTCCTTGTTGTGTATCAGGATGATTTAACTACCTATTCCAAGAAGGAAGAGGACCATTGTGCTCATTTAGAGAAAATATTTATGAGGGCCTTGGAATTTGGCATTTCATTAAACCCAATGAAATGTGCTTTTGGTGTCATAGAAGGTAAGTTGCTTGGCCACTTAGTTGGGAAGCAAGGAGTGAGAATTGACCTAGAGAGGGTAGCAGCAATTGATAAAATTCAGAGGCCAAAGAATGTTAAAGGGATTTAGTCTTTCTTTGGTCAGGTCAATTTTATAAGGAGGTTTGTGACAAACTTTGTAGAGGTTACTAGACCTATTTCCAAGATGTTAAAGAAGGGATTTGTAGTCAATTGGGAGGGTGAGCCTGATGAGGCTTTCAAAAATATCAAGAAGGCTATCAAAGATGCACCAGTACTAAAGGCACCTGATTATAGTGTCCCAATGCATATTTTTTCTTTTGCATCCTTTCACACTATTGCTGTAGTTTTGTTACAAAAGAATAAGGATGGTTTTGAGCAGCCTATTGCATTTTTCAGTAAATCTTTGTAGGCTACAGAATTAAAGTATGACATAAATGAGAAACAGGCTTATGCACTTTGAAGGCAATCAAGGCTTTTAGATGTTACTTGATGGGAGTAGTTGTGATTGCTTTTGTACCAAGTGCAGCTATGAAGGATATTTTCTCACAGCAGGAGGTGTCTAGAAGAAGATGCAGATGGATCAATAGGATCTAGGAATTCAATGTTAAGATCTAGATCACTAAATTGGTTAGAGGATAGGGATTGGCAAAGTTGATGGCCCAATTCAATCTAGATGCAAACCAGGTAAATCATTTTGAAATTGATTATACATGTGATATGGATGATTGTATTTGGTATCAGGATATTATTTACTATTTGAGAAACATGAGGTGTCCAGATAGTATAAATGATAATCAAAAGAGGACATTGAAGTTACAGGCCATCAAGTATGTGATTGTGAAATGTAGGTTGTATAGAAAAAATTTGGATTGCATACTATTGAAATGTGTAGATGAGAACCAGGCTAATCTATTGTTGAAGAAAATGCATGAGGGAGTTTATGGTGGACATTATATGGGTAAAACAACTACTCATAAGATCTTCAGAGTAGGATTTTGGTGGCCCACAATCTTCAGGGATGTAGAATAGTTGGTAAGGAGATGTGATGCTTGTCAAAGCATAAGTTTTCAGGTAATGTACCATTAAAACCAATAGAAGTTCAGGCTCCTTTCCAATAGTGGGGAATTGATTTCATAGGGGAGATACCAAACAAGTCAAGTGGAGGACATTCATGGATCTTAGTTGCCACTGATTACTTTACAAAGTGAGTAGAAGCTGCACCTACAAGGAATGCAACTAGCAGGGTGGTAATTGATTTCCTAATGAACAATATTGTTACAAGGTTTGGATGCCCTGAGAGGATAGTGAGTGACAATGCTATGTGCTTCAGGTCTGTCGAATATAAGGACTTTTGCAAAGGTTTGGGAATTCAGATTTCTAATTCCTCACCTTATCATCCGCAAGGAAATGGTCAGGCAGAATCTACTAATAAGGGCTTGATTAAAATCTTGAAGAGAATTCTGGAGAAGAATAAGAGGGTATGGAATTCAAAGTTTCCATTAGCTCTATGGGCTAATAGGGTAACTGTGAAGAAGGCAATTGGTTGTGCACAATTTGACCTAGTGTATGGAATTCATGCTAGGATGCCTCAAAAAAATTTATTAGAGATGTACAAGTTTGTGCAATTGTATGATGATGACATTGATGATGAGATGTAGTTGAGAATTGAGGACCTCATTAGATTGGATGAAGCTAGAAGAGAATCAGTTGCAAGGAATGCCAAATTACAGTTGCAGGTTAAGAATCTATTTGATAAAAAGACTATTAACAGAAAGTTTGAGCCTGGTGATTTAGTGTTAGTTTGGAATGCCAAATTGGAGGATAAGAGGAAGCATGGTAAATTTGATCCCATCTAGTTAGGGCCATATCTGATTCATGAGAAATGGGGCTAAGATTCTTACATCATCAAGGGTTTTAATGGTGATATTCAAGAGTTGCCAGTTCATGGACAATTCTTGAAGCAGTACTTCATTTGAGGTACTCTATTTTCCATGAACAGTAGTTAGGATTGTACATCTTGTAAATTCTTGTATATAGGTTGCTTACCCCTACCTTTTTTTGCCCTGGTCTGTCGATTTTTGGTCCTGTTGCTTGGTCTTGCCCTGCTTATTCCTTGCTCTCTGCAATTTTGTCCTGTGGGATGGTCTACTTTTACCAGTGATTCTAAGTCCTTGCTATGCCTGCAGGAGGCATACATCCCCAGATAGAGCCACTATTAGGCCTTTTTTCTATCATTGCAAAATCTTATGACGTTGGCCTTTTACCCTGCAGTCTTTGTTTTGTTGTCTTTACCTGGCTTGCAATCTCAGCTTTTTCTTGCAATGAAAATCCACTTGGTTTTATGGTGTGTGCTCCTGCCTTGTGCTCTTTGTGTGTTTCATTTGTCACCTTACTTCAGCCCAAGTCATGTCTGCTAATGTGTAAAACCCAGTAAGATTTTTGAGTTTCAAGGTCCACAAGAAGCAATCTTTAAAATTTTCCACATTGTTTTTGAAAACCCATCATGTTTTCAGCTTCCTTGCTATCTTTCGGTCTGTTGAAAATTCCTGTGTGTTTTCGATCTTTTGTTGAAAACCTGCATTTTTTTTTACCCTTTTCCTTCAAGCTTTGTGCACTTGTCTTATGGTACCGAAAACTTGGTGTGTTTTCGATGTTCCCTCAACTGCGCAAGCCCGACTTGCGTGGTGGGTCCATGCTCCTCCTGATTGGCTATCGCATGGCCACATGTTAGACTTTTTTGACATGTGATCATGCAACTACTCGCCACCTGGCCATGCCTATCCCAATTCTTATTTGGCTGCCTCATGGTTTGCTTTGCTTTAAGTGCGCACGTGCGATGGATGGTGGGGCTCAGTCTTTGTAGGGTGTTAATTGCACTTTCTCCAAGTCTCTGGGTGGTTACTTTTTCTATCCAATGACCTGGCAACTATGTAGTCACATGGTCTATTCATGCCTGGTGGTTAGCCCTTAACATCTAGCGATTTGGTTGGTGGTTAGTCACGTAGTCACTAAATGCTTGGTGGTTTGTATCTTCTTATGCTTCCAACACGATTAAAGTTCAGACAGGATCGATGGTCGCCGCAAGTTCACATGGTGAAGATGCACAAGGTTTATTTCTTCCACTTTCGTGACAACCATCTCATCCTCCAAAATGATGAGGCTTCTTTGGTGTGATCCTGAAGGTGGACATGTGGCAGCTTGTGATTGGCTGTTGCATGGTCGCATAGCCTAGTTTTTGGCTATGCGATCATGACTGATTGACACATGTCCATGGTAGTGTGTTGGCATTATGGTAGGTGGGCCCATTAGCTTTTGTTGGGAAGATGGTGATGAATTGGTTTTTGATAGAGGGGCCCACAGTGAAAGGCTTTTAATCAATGGTTAGCATATAATCTCAAGGAATATTCTCTGCCTTTGAGATCATGTGCCATCCGTCAATTTTATTCCATCTTATCAAGTTGTCTATTGTCTGCAATGGGTCTGGTGTGACATGGTGCTGATGTGGAGGCTTGTTGCATGTTCGCATAGCCTAGTTTCTGGGCTATGTGATCATGTGACCACTAATGGTATCGCAGTTGTGGAGCTGTTAAGTGGGGCCACTAGGTTTCTAAAGTGATTAAAGGGCCGACAGATCTTGTGGCCATCATATCACCACCAAGGTAAGGTGTGAGGAAGTTAACTTGGTAGTCTAGTGACAGTTGTCGATGCTGTCTAAGGTAAAGTGAAGATCTGAAGCCCGAGAAAGATAGAGATCTAACGGCTGGGATATGAAGTTGATCTCCATTCGAACGATGACCACCAATATGCTGGGCACCAAAGATGTAGCTGTTTGATTTTGAATTCAAATTTCTTGAGGGTTTCCAGCAACCAGAAAGGACTAGTTTTCAATGCTTTCTTGATAATTTTTTATCTGGTTGGTGGCACCGGTTGTTGTGAAGTGGTCCAGGGGCTCTGTTGTCATTTTTAGAGGTGATTTTGTACCTTGTACCATGGGTTTTTGAGCTTGAGGAACTATTTTTAGGCAATGATTAGACTGATTTTAATGGCATTCCTGGTGTACTATGTTGAGCTCACAAATTTTTATGATTGTTGATCTGCTAGAGATTTGTTTTCTCTAGGCTTCTTGTGTTTCCCACCCCTATAATAACTTTTGTGACCATTTCCAGCAGGTTGGGTGATTGAAGCCTTAACCCTAGTCATCCGTATCTTGTTGCATATTTTCAAGATGACTAGGGGGTATAAGTTGCAGATTTTTTTGATTTTGTAAGGGTTCCAAAATGCTATTGCTTTTGGTCCCTGGTTTTTTACTGTAATATACTGATAGAGGTCTGGTTTTGTGACTTTTCTTATCTCAGTATCATTCTAATTGTATGCTGATTCTAGATTTGTTAATGAAAACATCATTGAATCCCAATCTTATATCTTGTGTATGAGCTCATATATGTTAATATCACAAAGTGTGTTAATGTATGGTAAACAAAGAGTATTTTGAATTCATCTCTGAGTTTCTAACAAAGTTAGGATTAAAACCTTTTAGGTGAATTCAGTGAGTTTACAACCAAGTATATAATTTGATGTCCTTGTGCTTGAGGGAAAGGGGTAATAGGTAAAGCACTTACTCTAGTTTCCATTGTGTTTTATTTGAGCTGTTCAGTTGAGGTATACATTTGGGTGACTCTAAGCCCTAGGATAAGGCACTAGTCCTTCCTCTTGAGGTATGCATGGTTAGCAACCACAAACACAAACATCATTTGATAAACCTTTAACAATTCTATATGAGATATAGTGGAATATTATTTTAGACTCCTTTAGAGAAGTGAGTCAAGGGTACACTCACCTGAGCATTGAAGCTCAAAGAGTAGAAGCATCCTTTCATCCTTGTTAGTTGGCCCTCTTCCTTGTGGACTTTGGAGTGGTGACAGAGTCAGGAGTTTTATTTACATTATCCATCAAAGTGTAAATCTGCAAGTTGAAGATCAAAGGGAATAATCCATAACCAACAAGGAGATCAAGAGGGACTATAAGGGATGTTGCCATAGGTAGGCAACAAACCTTAGAAACAAGTTTTAAAAATAAGAAATTATTTATCTTTCTTGGAATATTAGAGGTCTCAACAGCCCCCTCAAGAAATGTGTTATTAAACAATACATTTTTTCTCATAAGATAGATATTCTTCTCATCCAAGAAGTTAAGATGTCTTTAAAAATTTTTGCCTCCCTAGCTAGCAGTCTCTGGTCGGGTGTTGATTTTTCATACTCTGAAGTCTTAGGTTCTTTTAGGGGTATATCCACTCTCTAGAATCCTAAAACTATTGTTGGTGAATAGCTTCCCTTCTCCACAAACTTCCTTGGTATTAATTTCAAGAAAAATTAGATGGTCTGGCACTTGTTCAATATTTATGCCCCTAATATTGAGAATGGCATGTTGTCCCTCTAGAAGGATATTATCTATTGTATGAAGGTCTAATGGACTATTCTAATAGTATGGGGGACCTTGCGGAATTTATCTCTTGCTTTGGTCTTTTGGAGATTGATCTTAAAGGAAATCCCTTCACCTAGTCCAACAATCAGAAGGGCTCCCATCTTATACAAGTGTAGTTGGATCAGGTCCTGGCTACCTCCTCTTGGGACCTATGCTTGACCTCTACCCTATCCTCCCTCTCCAAAACCACCTATGATCATAACCCCCTCCTCCTTTTCTAGTCAAATTCCCCTAGGATTGGTCCAACCTCTTTCAGATTTTAGATTATATGGTGCTCCCACCCTTCCCTAAGGGACCAAGTGAAATCTTGGTGGGCCACTCCTATCAAAGGCATTTCCATGTTCAAGATCTCCCAGAAAAAACTCAAAATCATCATAAAACTAGTTAAATTTTAGAGTAAACATAATTTTGGGGATCTCTTTAAGGAGAAGAAGGAGCTCACGGGGACCTTGGAATCCCTCTAAGCCCAACTAGCCTCTGGTAATATCCACCTTGAGTTGTAGATGGAAGAAGAAAAGGCCTGGCACAAGTGGCAAGAAGCTCTGAGAAGAGAAGAAATCTATTGGAAGAAATGCTCCAGGATCTAGTGGCTTTCTGAAGGGGACAGATATACTGCCTTCTTCCATAGATCTACTAGCAATCAAAAAAGAAGAAACACCCTCAATGCAATTAGGGATGAAAGAGGAAATAAAGTTATTGAAAAGGACAAAATTATGCAGGTTGCAGCCAACTACTTTATAGGATTGTATTCTAATGATGGTCATTTTTCCCCTATTATTGTGCAAAATCAACTCCTTGAACGCATCCAATGTGTTGTTACTCACAGTGATAATGATTGCCTCACTGAACCTATTTCTGATGAGGAAGTCAAAGCTATGGTCTTTTCTATGGATGCCTATAAAGCTCATGGCCCCGATGGCTTCCCCTCAACATTCTTTTAGGAAAACTGGGATATTGTTGGATTAGATGTCTCCTGTGCTACTAGAGATTTCTTTAGAACATGGCAGCTCCTAAAGCATCATAACAAAACCTATATTGTGTTAGTCCCTAAGAATGAAAACCCCACCTCTATGTTGGATTTTAGACCTATTATCCTTTGTAACACATTTTATAAAATCCTCACTAAGATCCTGGTCAATAGAATGAAGCCCCTCCTGGACAAATTGATCAGTCCTACTCAGAAGGGCTTTATTCAGGGAAGATAGATCCTAGATGCAGCTATATCTACTCATGAAATCATCCACTCCATGGATAGGAGCACAGCACTAGGTATGGCTTTCAAAATTTATATCTCTAAGGCTTATGATAAAGTTAATTGGTCCTTCCTCCATAAAATTCTTTATAGAATGAGCTTTAACGAGAAATTTATCAGCATTATTCAAAAATGTATGCAAACTTTTAGCTTCTCTATTTTGGTCAATGGATCCCCGGATGACTTCTTTCAACCCAAAAAAGGTCTTCCGTAGGGTGACCCTCTCTCCCCCTATTTATTTATCATGGTGGCTGAGGTCCTTAGCATGAATCTAACTATGCTCTCTTCTATGGGAAGAATAAAAGGAATCAAAACTACTTCCACTCTGCAACAAGTTGTTCTAGAGAAATTTGTGGATGATAGTTTCCTCTTTGGGTACTCATCAGTGATTGAAGCTAGATAGTGGAAGTATCTTTTGTAGAACTATTCCTTAGCCTCAAGACAGTGTATAAACTATCAGAAAAGTAGACTCTTCTTCTTCAACAAACCAATCAAGATCCAAACTAGAGTGCTTCAAATTTTGGGTGGTCAGTCGGCTTCACTCCCCTCTACCTACCTAGGCCTCCCTCTCACTATAAAAGAGGTCTCCCAAGAATTTTGGAATTCTATCCTGGAAAGAACTCAGAAAAAACTTCCTAGTTGGAAGGGGATGATCCTGAAAAATGCTAGTAAACTTTAGCTGGTTTCCTCTACTCTCCATGGGATTCCTATTTACTTCATATCCCTCTTCAAGATCAAGAACAACATGGCTAACAGGCTTGAAAAGATTCAAAGAACTTTTCTATGGGCTGGCTCAAAATAGAAGAAGTGGAAGTCCCTATTCAATTCAAAAATGGTTTGCCTTCCTAAATGGCTGGGTGGATTGGGCCTTAGTCAAATTGGCTTGTTGAATAGAGCCCTCACCATGGAAGTGGCTTGGAAGCTAATTGAAAGGAAAGAATATTGGTGCAAGATTATGGAAGAAAAATACCTTCAAGGCACCCTTATGGGATGCTGTTCCAAGATAATGACCTTCCTAATGGTTCCAAACTCTGGACTAACATCTGCAAGTGCAAAACCATGCTTTCTAAGGGGGTCTTCTGGAAACTCAAGGATGGGAGATCCATCAAATTCTGGCATGACTCATGGATACAAAAATGCACCACCCTAGGAGGAAGGTTTGGTCCCCTCATGAACTACATCAGACCTACCCTTGGTAATACAGTCTCTAACTACATGTCTGCCAAGAGCTGGAAGGATTTAGCTATTATGGTCAGGGATAGACCTAAATTAAACCAAGTGGCTTATGAGCTTATAGAAATCTTGGGGAATGTCAAGATACCTAGAATTACTAGACAAGACTCCATTATTTGGGATCCCACCCAAGCGAGAACCTTCTCTTTTAAGTCTTCTTATAATCTTCTTCTGAAGGAGGAGAATAATCTGAAAGATTGGAGTAAGGTGTGGATCCCACAACTTACTCCGAAAATCAATTTCTTTTGGTGGACACTTATGCATAGTAAATTTTTTACTTAGGAAAACCTCATAAGAAGAGGATTCTCTCTTGCTAGTAGATGTGTCCTATGCAAAAAGGAAGAGGAAACTATGGATCACCTATTCATACATTGTGAGTACTCTACTACTATTTAGCAGGGAATTACTAAAAAATTAGGGGTCCTGTGGGTTAAGGGAAAGGATTTTCACCAATTCACTAGCTAGTGATCCCCCTCCGATCATCCTCTCCTATAGCGGCTTCTTCCTCTGCACATATGTTGGACTATTTGGAAAGAAAGGAACAATAGGATATTTAAGAAGACTGAGTCCCCACATGAGGCATCTCTCCATCTGGGCACCAAGTTCCTATGTGAGAATGCTAGCTTGGCTAACTAGAAACTCCCCTCGGCCCCCCACTCTACCTAGGAAATCAAAATGGTGGATAAATGGAACTTATTAACTAGTTTCACTAGGTTTGACAACTCCAAGTTAATGGCTCAAAAAGCTACTTGGTGGGTTGCCCCACCCATGGGTTGGACCAAACTAAATTTTGATGGTGTGGCTAATAAACTCACCCAAAGTGGGGGTGGAGTGCTAAGAGACCACAATGGTGATTGCCTCTTGGCTTATGCTAGGCCACTCAAAAACAATATCATCAATCAAGCTAAAGGAACAACTCTCCTTTGGGGTTTAAAATTTTCCATCACCATGAATATCAAACTGTTGATGATCAAGGGGGACTCCAAAGTGATTTTTGAGGCCATCAAAAAAGGGTCGAGTGTGGGATGGAAGGTGAACATCATAATAGTTGAAATTTGGGAGCTACTTAACAATCTCCAAAGCTTGACTATATCCCATACTTAAAAGGAAGGTAATGTCATGGAGGATTCTATGGCTGCCATTAGGCTCAAGCTAGCCAGGATAGTTAATTAGGAGGTGGTAAGTGAGCTATCAAAGGAGAATCAGTGGTTGATCAAGCGAGAAAGACATGTCATCAACAATTTTTGAAATGAGCCAAGTTGTCACCAATATTGTTGAGGGTTCCACCTTGTGGTCATGCTGGCTTAATTTGATGATTAATATAGTGATGACTATGTATGTGCAAAACTCCATAATAGTTCATAATTGCCTTTTGTGTAAGTATGCATGGACAGATAGCTATCTGCATCACTAGGAAATCTTGATTACCAAGGACACTAAGGGCAAATTCAGCTTAATTTCTAATTATTACACTTGGAGATCCACTGGATTTTGTTGTACAGGGCTTGATTTCCTAAAAATCACCCAACTCCTACCTCTTATGAAAGATATTCTCTTAAAACTATTATTTCAAAAAGACCTAGCCTTTACACTGGTTTGTGAAACTTGGCTCTGCAAATTCCAGAGGGTTCTTGCAGTCGAAACTAGTCTGGTTTCCATGGGAGGAAAAATGTTGCACATTGAGCTAGACAAGATTGAAGAGTTCTCCTCCAACCCTCTGGTGACCCACTAATGCAAAGTTAGTGGCATCTGGGGTTTCATCAAAAGGATGAAGGGAGATCACGATGAGAAAATCTCCAAGCAATTTGTGTCCTCATGGGATAATAGGAAGGTGTCGTTTGGGTGCTTGCACTTTCAGCTAAATGAAGAGGTCATTGCTAAGGCTACATGGCTGTCTATGGAGGGTAGGAAGTATAAAAAGACCATTCAGATGTTAGATGTAACCAGTCTAAACTAGTTCTTTCAGGTGGGAGAGAAACCTATTAAAAATTTTGGAGGCTTTAACCGTAGGTAGCTCCTTGAATTTTGGCCAAAGGTATGTCATATAATCATGAAATACTTCACCCTCAAAGGTAAATTCACTATGTTTTAATACTCTCACTTGTCATTCCTCAACCATATTAGTAACAAAGACCTCATTTCCATCCCCTTCTATCTCCTTCACTCGATTGAAAGTAACATCCTGGACATTAAGGAGAGAAAATATACTAAGAAGCCGATCCCTATCCTTCACTAGGGCCTTTTACTCTGCCTCTACAAATTCCATAAAGCTATTTTCCCTCCAACCCAACCTCCCCTTATCATTAAGGAGGTATCCCAAGAAGTATCCCCTTCAGAAGCCAACAACCTCACCCAGTCCCCCTCTCAGTCCTTAAAGGAAATCCAGGAGACTGACCTTGTCCCCCGAGAAGGTAAAAGCCACAAAAGATGTGTGAGGAACCCCTTTAAGAGGGGGGAGGACCTTGATGAATCTCATGTCTTTGATTCAATGGAAGTGAAGGATAAGATGGTAGTTGACAACACCCCTGAAACTAAGAGGAAGCCCAGAAAATGGAAAAATTCAGATAGCCAGGTTGAGCTGGAGGTGGATTTGGGGGGTATTGTCCGGCAATCTAATAGGATTTCTAAGGAGAAATGTAAAAAAATTCTCAAGGAAATTCCTTCAGAGGACAAGTCTCAATTAGAGGATATGGACACCTTTGCTTCCTCTAGTTCGATTGAGGGATCCTTGGCTAAACACTTAAACTCACCTAGGTCTGACAATGCTCCCCCTTTGAATCCCCCACTGATGATGGAGGATAAGCCTCATAGAAATACCCTAACCCCCTCTCTCTCCTCACACCTATTAGGATAAATTCCCTCACATTAAGCACACTATAGTGGAAATGGAGGATAGTGACAGGTTTAAAGGATCCCTCAAGAAGAAGTTCAACAATCTAGATATGGAGGTCCTCAGCCTCAAACAGGACATGAGAGAGATCATAGCCCAAGTTGTTGATTCGAATGATTTTTCCCTCAAGGTCATGCACGCTTTGGTTGTGACCTTGTGTAACGTGTAGGAGAAGATGGATGGTAGTAAACTGGAAGCCAATGAGGATAACATATGCCTTTTGGTGTTCTTGCAAGAAGAGTGTGCCATGACCCTGATGTCCAAATGTCTGGGTTGGAGATCCTAGCTGCTGCTTTCCATGAGGTGTTTTTGCTAGGATGGGCCTGTTAGTCCCAGGTCCCTTTTTTTATTTCCTATTTTCTGATTAAGTTCTTAAAACACTATTTTAGCCCTGTGTGGCTTGTTATTGTTAATATTTTGTCTACTTACTGGTTACCCTACTTTGGTATGCATTTTTTGAAAAGGACCTCCATGTTTGTTTTTGATAGAGGCAGACTAGAAAATTTTGTTTCTGCTAACTTTGTGCTATTAAACTACTATGTGACTAGTGCTATTAATATGTTGTTAATGTGATTCTAGTCTTACTGTACCATAGGCCAACACCCTCTTGCTGCTTTTGTCTATCAAAAACATCTCAGTCTATAATTGACCCAAGAGCCAAATAATAGAACCAATGTGTAACTCCATCTACTAATGTTTTTGCAACTAGCCTAACCATGACATCGTGGTGTTTTACTGATAATACAATACAAGTAGCGAAGAAATCTATTGTTTGTTCATATGTAGTTCAACCTTACCATATCCTAAGAACTTGGAAAGATTTTTCCTAAAGCCTTTGGGTAAATAATTCACCAGCCCAAGTGTTCAAAGAACCAATTATCTCTCTCCATGGTAATTGAGACATGTTTTTTTAGTAGGGTGAAATGGTCAATGGTGAATTTGAAGAGTTTGAGGGAAGGGTGACCCTGTGAAGTTTTAAGGTATGATAGGTAGGAGATGAAGTATTTTTTCTCATAGGGGGAGGTGGCCTTTTACTCCTATTTCAACAAAGGGGAATATTGTGTGAAAAGTTTGAATTTTGGAGGGCTTTAAAAAATGGGTCTATAAAATCCTTTTCTTTCTCTCTTCCGGTATACCTCTTTGAATCTTTCTCGTTATCTTGGCTATATAGCCATTTATTAATTTTGTGGATGTTCATGACCCCTTCCATTTTCCAAAGCTTAGTTTGGTGCTTGGTTTCTAATTGTGTTTTGTGCTTGTCTTATTTTTTTTATCTTAACAATAGTAGCGTTAGGTTTTATCCAACTCTTCCTCTCTTTGCAATACTTGATTGGATATTCTATATTCTTTAGGTATTCTTTGTGACTGCAAAGATAGAGTATTCAATTTACCAATGATATCTTTGTGTTCCTCTTTAAAACCTAGGTTAAGTCACAGTACAAGAGATATATTTTCATGAGGAACCACCATTATCCCCTGATCTCTAGGTGACTAGTCTTATGATGACCATTTGAATCCCTAGAAAATTTTGCAAAAATGTATGAGTTAACATATTGGCCCTTTTGTTAAAATGACTTAAACTCGTAAAATCTACTCTATTTTGCAATACTTGAAGAAACTGCCAAATAGCTTAATCTCTTAATTTAAAATTACAACTCCCTTGAAATAGATGTACAATAATTTTTTTTCTATTAATAAATTCAATGGAGTGTTCTTTTAACCAGAAAGAAAAGAAAGGCCCTAATGAATACTCATCACTACATGACATATTCAGAGATAACTAACACAATATTTTGAATATTTTAGATATATGAGATTGATATCATGTATGCTTATCTTCACACAAAGATGAAAATCACATACAAACTTTAAATCATAGAAACAAGCTTTGTTAACAACAAGCAATAAATAGATGGAGATAAAAAAGTGCAACAAAGAAAACCTTCAAATAATTTGATTCAAAGAAAATTTGACATCTAGAATCCATTCACTCCATTCTCTATTTATCCATCCATTAGATAGAAAAGACTAAATCTTCATGAATAATAGAAATAGCCCAAAATTTTAGTCACACTCAATTTTCAAAGCAAAAGGAGAAAATTTGAACCAAAAACACTAAACACTTTGCATTGAGATTTCTTTCAAAAAATATAGTATTTTAATCTCTCAAAGATAGTTACAGGAAATTCTTGTTTCAACTTCCAAATATGATTATTATATAATTAAAGGTTTTTAGAACATAGAGGATTATGTAACCTAAAAAATGGCATTACATGACAAGTGTCATTGTGTTATGGTGCTCCCTCCACCTGATGTTGTTGCTGCTACTACTTTCTTCTAGGATTCTCTCGCTTCCTGGTATGCTTGCATGGCATTTATTACCTTTTTTTATAATTAAAGGTG